>JALNQF010000791.1:0-14095 GCA_028456385.1 Ophiosphaerella korrae | reverse complement strand
TAGTTATCTATCTAGTTCCTTTAGTTCTCTCTAGATATTTTAAAGGATCTCCTATAAATTAGGATATAAGCTTAAGTCTAATTCTCTCTACCTCCTTATTAGATTAGAGGTATATAAATAGCTCTCTAATATTAGAATAATTTAGAGAATTACAAGTATATAACTACAATATAATACTAAACAATAGTAGAGTTAGTATACAATAAAGTCTAGGGCACGTATATAAAGAGATTTTTATAACTTACTATAAAAAAATATAATAGTTTCTTCTTAATCTTTATTACGGATATTTATTATATTATAGATTTAAGTACCTATCGAAATATACTTTAAATCTAAAAATTAAGAGTCTTACAATCTTACGCTAAACTAAGCATAAAACTAAGTACTAAACTTAGTACTAATATATAAAAAAAAATATGTTTTTTAAGCTTATCTTTTAGATAAACTTAAAAAACATAGATAGATATACTAAGAATTAAACTTAGGACCTCTATAGTAAGACTACAACGCGCTACTATTGCGCTATACGCTTATAAGATACTAGTTTAAGAAGTATTAAGGTTAACTTAAGTTATTAACTTAAGTATTAAACTTAAGCATTAAGCTAAGTATTAACTTAAGTATTAACTTAAGTATTAACTTAAGTATTAAGCAAAGTATCTTTAAAAAGTACTAATCTCCTACCTTTTAGTAGCCCTTACTTAAGCTAAGTATTAAACTAAGTATTAAGCTAAGTACTAAGCTTACTACTATTAGTAGATATAGGCTACTAAGCTAAGTAGTAATATAAGTACCTTTTTCTACGCAATAAGAGATAAAGAGCTCCTAGGACAAGACTTAGGTAGTAGATTAGCGCTATATAACGTTTACGCGTGTTTTTAAAGTATTTAGGTATAAATAGACTAGTAGTTACTATAAACCTATCTTACAAAGCTAAGTACTATCTAGTAAGGTTTCTAAAAGTACTAACTTGCTTACACGCTAGGGCTAAAGATAGTAACTAGTAGGAATATTAAGTTAATTACTTTAGGCTAGACCTTTAATTCTACTACGCCTTATTACTATATATTGTAAACAGCTTCTACGTACTATAATTATCGCTATAGATATAGATAAGCTTTTTAAGCTATAGTAATAGCCTACTATACTAGATTAAGAAAGTAATTTTAGAGTTGTACGTTATAGTTAATCTATTCTATAGTACCTAAAGGCTCTATACTTAAAGTCTACCTCTCTTTAAGAGATTTTATTAGATATTTAATTATAGTTCTAAGCTTATTATTAAATACTATAGATAAGTAAGAGCTTTCTTATTCTAATATTAGCTCCTTTTCTAAGATAGACTCCTCTAAGTAGAATTAGTGCGCTCTCTAGGAAATTAGTAGCTATAATTCTTAAACATTCTATAAGAGTTGTTTCCCTTACATACTAATAATAATAGAGATAAATAACTCCTTCTAAATCTCGCGCCCTAAAGTACCTACTAAGGCGTATCTAGTATCTACTTTACTTAGTAATTTAGAGTATAGCTTAATATAGTAACTATATAGAAATATACCTAGCTTATAAAGCGCTAAGTAATATAGTAAGAGTTTTAAACTATATAAGCGTCTTAAAAAATATATAGTAGAGATATAGGTAAACTAAAGATAGCTAGTCTTATACTTAGTAGCTTTATTCTACTCTATAGATTAGCAATAGCTTATCTCTTTCTATAGTCCTACTATTTACCCCTAATAGCTATAATATAGATAACCCTTACTACTCTATATAGTTTATACTACTAGGCAAGTAGAGTATTAATACTTTATATAACTTAAGTAGTAAGAGCTCTTAGTATAAATCTACTAGTCTTAGATATAACTAAAGTAAAGATAATAACTTAAGCTACAAGCTAAACTATAAAAAGCTGTCTAAGAAACCTACTCTTAGTTAGTTAGGTAATAACTACTCTACTCTTAATAAGTAGGGTAAATATACGTGTACTTTATCTCTTCCTAGTAGTTATTACTATAGCTAGAAATTTAAGTAACTAGAGTATCTCTACTACTATATTAAAACAAACGCTATATATTACGCTACTAAAGACTATACTTATAAAGTACCTAGCTACTACTTTACCTTTTTGTAGATTAATAACCTTAGAGCTTACTACTAGGCCTATCTTGAATAGTAAAATATACAATATAGTAAAAAGAAAAAGATAAGTTTAGTAAAATTAGCTAATATCCTTAGGCTAAGAGAAGGGAAGCTACTAAGATAGCTAAAGAAAATACAACGTAGGATTATACAGCAAAGACTATTAAGACGTAAATAGTAATAAGAGGATATTATAGTATTTAGTTTATCTATCTAGTCTCTTTAGTTCTCTCTAAGTATTTTAAAGGATCTCTTTTAAATCGAGATATAAGCTTAAGTCTAATTCCCTCTACCTCCTATTATTAAAGAATACCTTCTTATATAACCTATTTATATAAGAGACTAATAGCTTATAATAAGAAGTAAACTTAGCCTAAATAGTCTTTATTAAATCTCTCTTATTAGAGATTAGGCTCTTTTTAAGCTCTACTAGTTTACTACTACTCTTGTAATTCTAATACTTAAACTTAGTTAAGCTAATATCTTTCCCTAGCCTATTATAATAAATGTATATCTAGAATAGTACCTAGAAAAAGGTTTTAAGGGCGTGCATAAATAAGTACTATTTATTATCTAAGAGTACTTCTATACTACCTAGATAATTAAACTCCTATAGCTATATTAAATAGGATAAAGCCTAAAGTTAGTAAATTTAGCTAGATCTAGTTTATTAGGTACTAGAATTTAAGGACGTAGTCTTAATAAATTAAGTATATACCTAGCGAGAGGTTCTAATTATTAAGAAGAGATCTTTTAATAAAAAATATTTTTTAATCTCTTAGAAAAACTTAATTATAGTAGTAAATATATAAAAAATATATTAAAAGAAACTAATTTATAAGTAGTTTTTAAGCCCTATAAAAAGCTACGCGGCTAGCTTAAGCTATATAAGCTGTCCTGCCTCTAGCAGCTATTATCCTTAGAGACTAGAGATCTACATTTAGGATATAGTCTAGTAGGATTATTCTTAAACTACTCTAAAATATAAAGTATACAAAATAGATATCTTATAAAGTAAGTAAAGTTCTTCTCTAAGTACTATAGATATATACTATATAGTAAGAATACATATTTTTTATTTAACGTATTACCTATCTTATATATATCGTATATAGTACTAAAATACTCTAAAGTACTATAAACTTAGAAGTAGTCTTCTTTCTTATAAGTAAACCTATTTATAACTAATAATAGTAGCTTTATTTTACTACTAATTATAGCCTTAATAATATTATTAATTATAGTTTAAGTTAGTATAGTTATATAACGCTTAAGAAGACATCGTTAATAGTAGGTCTAAAAATATTAGTAAGTAAATTATTACTAAAACAAGAGTACTATCTATAAAGACTTATATATTTATAAAAGGGAAGGAAGTATACTATATAATAAGGTAATAGTTTATCTTTATATCTAGAGTATAGAAACATTAGTAGAGTCCTAGGATATAGTATAGATAAGTTTATACCTATCTATCTTCTTTTAGGCCTTGTAGTCGAGAGCATTATTAATATATCTAAGTCTACGTCTAAGGAGATATATTAAGTATTACTTATATTGATTTTTTTTTATAGAATAATAAAAATGTGTAAATAAAAAAATAAGAATAACGTTTATTTTTATAGTACAAATTAAGGCTTTAGGTTAGAGTTTACCTATAGACCTTTAATAGTACTTATATACAATACAACGCTACTATCTTATATAATTACTTATCTATTCAAGATTTATTAACTAAATCTCGTACTAACGTCTATCTCTAGGGCTAGGAAAACCCCCTATACTAGTAAATTAGTAGGGTACTTTAACTTTAAAGGGATATTAGTCTACGTATATATAAGATTTCTAAGTTAGATAGTCTTTATAGGCTATATATTAGGGACTCTTAGAAAAACTTCTATCTATTATTCTATAATAAATTATAATTACGTAGATACTATCGCGCCTAGTATATAGAGTAGTAGATCTAACTATAGAATAGAGAACCTTTATTTTAGTAGTACTACAAGGTATATATTATATATAATATAAACTAAGATATCTTCTTTAACCTAAAGAGCCTTACTCTTAAGTAAGTAAGTTATACTAGCCTTTTAGTTACTATAGCGTAGCGAGTAATGTTAGCGCTATTAACGTAGCTTAGGTTTAAGATAGCTATATATATAATAGATACTATATATTAAATAGTATCTAAGTCTTACTATATTAGTGCGAGCTACTTAGACTTAAAAGCCTAAAGTTACTACCTAGGGCTGTACCTAGACTAGACAAGATATAGCTATAGCTTAGTAGAGACCTTAAAGGAGAGTAAGTTATAGATAGCCTTCTACGAGGCTTTAGAACTAGCCTTAGTTTATTATTGTTTCTACGTCTACGCTAGCTTCTTAGTAGCTTAATTAGATATTCTAGAGAGTAATATTATAAGAAGTTAACTATAATTAAATAAAGAAGTTTAAGAGTAAAGTAATAACTTATATACGTTTATTAGCGCGCAAGAAAGTAAATTATAGATACTTACTACAACGTAGTAGTACGCCTAGTGCCTAGTAGTAGCTACGTGTAAATAGAAGGAGGTATTAACCCCTACTAGCTAGCTATACTAAACAGCGCAGGGTAACTACTATAGTATTGCCTAGCTAGCTAACTTGCACCTTACGCTAATTACTTTACGCTAATTACCTTAACGTAAAGTTTAGGCCTTAAAGCCCTAAGTACTACTAAGCTTGTATCTTTAGGTACTTACCTACTTTACTATATTTACATCTTCCTGTAGCTTAGAAAAGGCAATAGCTACGCCCCTCTTAGAACTCTAGCTTAGCCTAGCTATACTAGCTAGGCTTAAGTTTAAGTCCTACTTATACTAAGCTCTATCTATTATTAGCGCGCCCTTTTACCCTACTACCTATTATATCTACCTTACTACTAATTACTTAAAAGCTTATCCTAATAAGAGCGCTACTTTATATAGTAAGATAGATTCTAAAGTAACTATAGGTCTTTAGCTAGCGCCTTTACAAGGTACTATAGCGTATTCTACTAAGTAAGGTAGTAATAATCTTAACGTAAATAGCTATATATAGCAATAGTTATTCTAGATAGTATATTTCTAATTTCTAGGTGTATTTAGTATACATTATAGTATAATAGATTAATACTAGTAAGTATAAAACAAGATATAAATTAAGATCTTATAAGAGCTATATAGAAAACTTATAAAAGAGGGCGTTAAGCTTATATAGAGTGTAGGTTGTTTAATAGGTAAGCTTAGATCTAAGATCTTTATATACGTACCTATTAATCTCTTAAAGTATACGCTCGTCGATATTGTTATAAGTAGCGTACTAAACATAGTAGATATAAATAGCTATACGTAGTAAAGTATTTAAACTTTATTTAAAAGTACTACTATTACACTAAAGGTAAGTCTATATATAGGCTTATTTTATAATAAATTGCTATAAAGGCCTTATTATTACAATTCTAGAACTAAGTAATTAAGTTATACTACTAAAGTAATTACCTATTTAGTATTTCTAACTTAAACGATTTTCTAAAGAAAGCTAGTTTACTAGGTTTAAGCTTTAGAGAGTGTACTACCTCTAGATTTAGAGGCTTACGTAAGTAATATAAGGCGTATAATAGTGTCTAATACTATATAAAAGAAGTAATATATACTAGATCCTAGATTTAGAAGTAAATATATACTTAAAAAGCTCTACTTAATCTTATAGTTAAGGTATAAGAGTAATAAGTATATACTAGAAGTAGTATACCCTAACTTCTATATTTCCTACTTAAAAAATATCTTTACTTTATACTATAGGCTTCCTACTTAGTCTCTATAAAACTACTATTAATTAACTTAAGCGCTAGAAAGGCGTTTAAAAAGCTATAAACACTTTAGTAGTTTATATTATAGTCTATAAGTATAAGGGTAAAATTTACTATAGATACACTAGAGAGTTTCTACGTTATAGTAGCATTATAGTTAACAATAAAGATAGTACTTTTAGGATTTTCTATATAACTAGTACGCCTAGTATTAGTCTTATATTCTATTACATAGAAAGTTAAAGAGATCCTAGATAAGAGACTATAAAGCTACTCTTAATAGACCTTGTAGTACAAATTCTAAAAGATAGGTATTTAGAGTTAGAACTACTTTTAAAGGGAGTTAAAATTAAAGTAAGTAAGACCTAGAATTACTAGGATTAGGTTAGGGGGGGATTAGATATAATAGTAGACGTAGGCCTACTAAGTAAAGTAGATTAGGATATAGTAGTTTAGAAGTAGATAGTAGTAGTTGTAAAGCTTTTTACGATAGAGACCCTAAATATATAGGCGCTAAAAGATAATTAGTAATTACAAGAGGTATATAAAGAGATAAGTAGTAGGGCTTAGCGCCTAAGCTATAGAATCGCATCGAATATTTATTACTTAAATAGAAGTTTGTATATATTCTATAAAGGCTAGATAACTATAGATATAATAGCTCTAAAAACGCTCTATAGGCATCTTACCTATTAGAACTTACTTAAATCTATACTTTATAATACAACGCTTACTAGCCTTATACTAAGATTACTTTATATCTTAAGATCCTATACAAGACTATATACTATTATAATTATAAGCTAGCTACTCTTTATAAAGCTTATAGTTAGCTACTTCTCTTAAATACTCTACTCTATTAGAAGCTTAAGCCTTTAAGAGAGATTACCTATAAGCTTAATATTAACGTTAATTAATATAATATCTATCCTAGAGGCTAGGAAAACTCCCTGCACTAGAAAATAAGCGAGGTACTTTAACTTTAATCGAGTATTACTTGTTATACACGTAGAATATTTCTATAGCCTTTATAGATATTATTCCTAGACTACTTATATATACCTATATCTTATCCCTTACTATAAATTATAGTTATATAGCTACTAATACGCTTAATATATAATAGCCTTACCTAACACTTAAATAGTACTCCTTTAATTAAGTAATAGTATAAGGCCTCTATAGCTACTAATATGCTTAGAGATATCCTATTTAACTCTAAGAGCCTTAACCTTAAGTAGTTAAGTTACTCTAACCTTGTAGCTACTATAGCGTAGAAGATTATACAACCTTGCTATTTCTAGTTAGTACTTCTATCTAACACTATTACTACTTTTAACACGCTTTTAATAATTATATATTACTAACGTAATTATTTACTATAATATATATTTTTTATCTAGTAAGCTCTACCTTTAACTATAAACCTTAAGGCTATACTAACTTTAGTTACTAATTATTACCTTACAAGATAAAGTTTAAGTAAGTTATTAAAAGTACACAAATAATATTCCCCTAATATATTAGCGCTACTAGAGCCCTCTAAGGCAATAGTATTAGCTTTACCTATAGTAGTAACTATTATACATAGTTCCTCTTTACTATCTTTTTATCTATTAAATTAGATACTAATAGGCTTTAGTTCTACGCACTAGCCTTGCTTTTAACTTTACCTTTAATATTACTATCTACTTCTTGTATAGATACTTTACGCTTACAACTATACTTTACTTTACCTTTCTTAGTAGTAGTTTAATCCTTTACTACGCGTTCTATACAAACCTTTTCTAGGTCCTCTTATTCTATTACCTTTGCTTTCTCTAGAACTAGCGACTACGTTAAACGCCTTACTTTCGCTTTATTATTAATATTATATAAGAGTTAGTTATAGTCCTAAAGAAGGCTTTATTTAGTAAAAGATATTTTAGTAGTACTTATAAGCTTTTATATATACTTCTATAGATGTTATCTACTTACTTTATTAGATATAGCTATATAGGTATTCTATCTAATTAAGTTAGTTAGCTACGTTAAGCCCTCTACTATTATAGGTGTTACGGGTATTAGTAGAGCCTTAATTAGAAAAGACGTTACTACTATATTAGCTATAGATACCTCTTGTAAAAAATAATTAATAGTAAGAAACGTATATATATTTTTCTTATCGCAAAGTATAATCTAAGGGAGATTATCTTAAAGAATAATAAATCTTTAATAAGAAAAGTAATACTATAAAGTAGAGAAACTAAGTATTAAGAAAGCGAATATTTTCCTATATAGTAGGTTTTCCTTTATATAGGGGGAGGATGTTATACTTATAAAAGCTTTTACTAAGAGAGGATATTATTATTATATAGCTATAGAGAAGCTTCTTTTTACTTAAAAGTATATTAATAATTAAATATTCTAGGCTAAGCTTACCGTATAATAGACTTAAGAAGCGTAAAAGAGAGTAATTTAGTCTAATAAGGCCTTATTTAGGGTAGGAAGAGGGAAGGTATACGTTATACGTAGGCCTAAAGAGAAGTTTCTTATAGCCTATTACGTCCTAAAGTTTAAGGACTACTTAGGTATCTATATCTAGGCTTATATAAGTATTAGATATAACGCTACTAGCTATAACTAGATAGCGTAGAACTAATACATTACTAAAATCCTAAAACTTACTAAGCCTTAACGTAAGGCAAGTATATAGACTAAAGTTAACGCTAGTTTAACTTAATAGAAGAATTAATCGGTTTAGATAACTTAATACAATTAATTAATTTAATAAATTATATTATATTAGTTTTGTATATATTATATCTAATATCAAATCTAATAATAAGAGGAGATAGCTTAAAGGGACCTCTTTTTATTTAGGAGAGAGAAGATTAGGAATATCTACTCTACCTTATATATTACTTATATCTTACCTCTTATTTAAACCTTTAAGCAAGGGTATAAGATCTTTTATATAGGTATATCTAATACTCTCTTATATAGGATAAAGTATTATCTTATATAGCTTATATAACAAAGTAAGCTCTTTATAAGTAAGTAATTAGACTACTCTAGTAGCTAGCTAACTTACTAGACTTGAATCTAATTAAAAATATATAGAGGCTCTTAAAATATAGAGTTTAGAAGAGGTTCCTAATAATAAAAGAAGACCCTATTTATATAATTAAAGAGGAATAGGAGAAGATAAAGCCTTGTAAGATTTAGAAGTATTACTTAAATATAAGAGAGTGTTGTAAGGTAGTCCTTAAGGCTTAGGGTAGCTATACACTATACTAAGCCTATTAAGTTTATATATAAAATATACTATATTTGTAATAGATTTAATATAATTCTATAGCCTAAGTAGCTAAGCCCTACACTTATTTCTTTATACGTATAGCTTGCACTGCCTAACTATAATTAAAATTAGAAAATTCTAGAATTTACTATACTTAACTTCTTAGGTAAACTACTCGTCTATAAAATACTCGCTATAGTACTATTTCTAAAAGATCCTTTTATAATAAGTATATAGTTTATCTATCTCTAATAAGAAAGAGTAGGTCTTATAGTAATCCTAATATTTAGGGTACTACTCTAAATATTCCTAATTAATAATTGCAGCAATATAGCCCTCTTAGACTATAATATTATAAAAGGCAAGGTTACTATAGCTAAAAACGATTTTATAGTCTATTCTATAGAGAGTAGTAAATATATTATAGCGTAATAGTAGGGTTTCTTTGTAGAGTTGCGTAAGTTACTATTTATTAAAGTATACTTCTAACTTAAAAGGTCTACTACTAGTAGAACTAAGTTAACGCCTATTAATTATAGGACTACTAGTAATTAAGCCTATTAGCGTACTTTTAGGACACTTAATCTAACGTAGTTAATAAATATAATTCTCTAGCTTATCTAATATAATACTTTGTTTACTAGATAAAAGCCTCTCCTAGACCTCTTCTAGTATTTTACCCTTAACAAATTCTATAAGAATATTTTAGTACCTTCTCTTTTTATAAGTATCTAGTACTTTTAGTACTAGGATAGAAGTATAGTCGTAGATAAATATTATACTTTCTACTTCTACTATATATAAGTCTAATCTAAGTTTTACTACTATATTTAAGCTAATCTTAATAACCTTTTAACTAGAGTCTCTAGAACTACGTAAGACTACTACCTATATAATATCCTTACTAGAAGGACGTAGTACAAGGAAAGGTAGGAGGTTTTCTATTACTAAGGTATTCTTGTTAATTAATAGCTTAAGGAGAATATAGGTATTGTTACTTACTATTAGGGATTGTAAGTAGACTTCTAAAGTAGCGAGGTAGGCGTAATAAGAACCTATAGACTTAGGCTGTAAAGCTAAGAGTAGTATAGATAATTAGAGTAGGAAGTACGTAGCGTATAAGTATAAATTTCCTAAGGCTATAGACTATAAGCGAGTAGTTAAAAAGAGCTAGGGTAAAACTACTACCTACTAAGAACCCTAAGTAGGTATTCTAGCTTAAATAAAAGACTAGACACAAGTATAAAGATATTAATTTAGAGTTCTAGTTTACTATATAGGGATGTAGCGCGCTATATAAATCTAGGAAGAGCGTATAAACCTTAGATAGTAATTAGATAAAGATAATAAAAGAAGATTACGTAAGAATATAAAAGAGAGAAGAGAGGAAAGGTAAAGAATAACGCTAAGCAGAATTACTTTAGGCACGTACTATTAGGATAAGCCTTCTAATCTACTTTTATTTCCCCTTATATAGTAATAGTCTACGTACTAAAACATGTTATAACTATACTACGCTTAGCCCCTACTAAGTACTAAGCACGTTATATAACCTACTAAGCGATTAATATTATATAATACTAAACGCTATCTTACTATAGTATCTAGCGTAAGTAGAGTACTATAGGTCTAAGAAATAAGTATACTAAGGCTATCTTTAAAACCCCCCTAAAATTTCTTAAAACAAAGTAATACTCTAACTTTTTAGCTAAATATTAAAGAATACCTATAGATAGTACTAGAATTTTTAGCTTTTAATAAGCTATTTTAATCCTATTATTATATATAGTTTCTTGCGCAACTATAAGTAATATATAAAGAAGCTAGTGTTATACTTTAGTATCTATTAGTATACTTGTCTCGCTTTAACCTAATTAAAGAGTTCTTTATAGAGCTAAAGGCGTTTATCTAAAAGAACTAGAGTATATATAAGGGAGCGCCTAAGTAAAGATTTAAAGTATTTCTTAAGTAGTATATTAACGTAGTAGGTGCAAGACAAGATAGTATAAAAAGCTATTTTAAGTATACTAGTATTACTATAGAAGAGCCTTAAAAAAGAACGTGTATAACTTACTATTATAGTAGTTCTAAGTAGTAGAAAAACTCTACGAGCTTATATATTACGCGCAGAGAGCTTAGTTAGAAGTTTTAATACTAGTAGAAGATAGCACTTCGATCTATATACTATATACTATAATTAGTATTATTAATTACTAGGCTAACTATAAGTAGGGTAATAGTAAGAGCAAATAGTAAGAGTAAACAGCCTTTACTTACTAACTCTCCTACTTTATATTGCTTATCCCTTAGTCTACCTAGTACTACTCTTAACTCTAATCCTTTACTAGAATATCCCTCTATCTACTAGACACTAATAGTACTCGTGCTAGCTTTATAAGTAATTATCTAATTTAATCTATTGCGTATATCTACTTACTAGATACCCTTAACGCTCCTCTAACTATACTAAATACTCTTGTAGTAGCTCTAGCTATCTAAGGTCTATATTTTCCTATCTTCTAATACTTCTCTTACTAATACTACTACTAGCATAGCCCTAGAGTATTATACTAATACTTAGTACTAAGATAGTCTTAGTAATACTAGCTTTAGTAATATATACCTCTAGCGTTATTACTAGCGCTTTTAGCTCTATAGAGACTTAAACACTATATAGCTCTTTACTTGTTATACTAAGTCTACTAAAGCTAATAGTGCGAGTGTTTATATAAGTATAGCATAGTAGTAGAATTACTCTTCTAATATTATAG
This sequence comes from Ophiosphaerella korrae, assembly GCA_028456385.1. Taxonomy (NCBI): domain Eukaryota; kingdom Fungi; phylum Ascomycota; class Dothideomycetes; order Pleosporales; family Phaeosphaeriaceae; genus Ophiosphaerella; species Ophiosphaerella korrae. The sequence goes on along the minus strand of JALNQF010000791.1, from coordinate 2,071 downwards.
TAGTCTAAGCAATTATTAATAGGCCCCTAGTGTAAACAACCTTATAACATACCTTCTAGGTTCGTCTCTTAGACGCAGCCTATAGTATATAGGCGAGTCTACTATAAGATAATATTGTTATCTAGCTAGCTACTATCTATAGCTATTAAGATAGCGAGCACTACCTCTTTAATAGTAAGTAGCCTCTTTTACTACCTCTTTATTTATAGTACTAACCTAACGCAAGGAAATATCTACTTTAGTCCTTATAAGAACCTCTAAAGTAGTTAATAGCGCCTTATTAACTAGTCGCTATACATACCTAGCGTTTACTAGTATATATTATTTAATAATTAAGCTCCTCCTCTTACTAAGTATCTTTACTAAAGATAGTTTAAGACTAACTACGTTTAGCTTATAGGCGATAAAGATAATAAGTTAGAAGATTAAGCGTGTAAAGCTACAGCTTACTAACTTCTAGTAGGGAATAATAGATAGTATACTTAAACTTAAGTATAGAGGTGTTAGGTATATAAAATAACTACTACGCTTGCTATATACCTCTTAGCCTTAGTACTTTCTTTTTCTACCTAGCGTTATAGGTACTTAGAGCCTACTAACTATAATAGATCTGCGTTTAAGTAATAGATAGAAAAATAGATAAGAGAAATATAATTGTCCTAAAAGTTCGCTAAAGTTCTAGAATAAGAGATATAGATAGCGCTTACTAGTTATAAGAAATTATTCTCTATTACTATAGCCCTATTTAGCGCACTTACTACATCTTATTTCTCTAGTATAATAGTTTATCTAGTAACTACTATATTCGAGGTACTTATAGTATCTTATAAGGTATTACCTTTGTTTAAATCTTATTAGGTATACTACTTCTCCCCCTATCTCTATTATCCTTTAGCTAAGTAGTTTATTAGCGTCTTCTTTTATTACTAAGTAGATAACTAGTAACCTATATATTTTATCTAGGTTTAGTTTACCTAGCTACTTTATTTTAGTAATTGTTACTCCTCTATTCTCTTCTTTAATTATCTTCTAAGCTTTTAGTCTAAGTAATATTTACGTTTTATCTATAATCTTTAGTTTGTCTATATAGTCTACTTTAATTAGATACTACTATTTACTTTATAGTTAGCTTCCTAGGAAGTAAGTTTCTATCTATCTACAGTAGCCCCTAGCGAGTCTAGCTTCTTCTTTACTTCTAAAGATAACTCTAACTTGTTAGCTATCCTTTAATAATTGTAATATTCTTTAGACTATAATATTTCTTATTTCCTTATACGCTACTAGTACATTTTAAACTTATATTTTTACTTCTATAGTATTATAGATATTAAACTTCTCTCTTGTACGTAATAGGTTAAAGTTTATACCTAGGAGCGTTTTTCTACTCTCTTCTAGCGAGGGTAAACCTCTATCTACTAGTCTAGGTACTCCTATTATAGTAGTTTTTTCTAATTAAGCTACTACTACGTATATCTTTAGTTTTTTTAATTCCCCTAGAATCTCTTTTAACTATTCCTTAGCTTACTTAGCTCTTCCTTTAGCTATACACGTTTACTCTTCTACTCTTACAATCTTCTCTATTAGGTCTTTATAGATTTCCTTAACTACTTCTAAGAAGTCCTTTTTCTATACTTTATTTTCTACTTTTGTAACTACTAACTATTCTAAGAGCTACTTTAACTAAGTAGTATTATTTACTTTAATCTTGTTTACTAATCTCTAGATATCTAGAGGTACGTTCTTGCTACGTAGTCTCGTGTTGTCTCGCTTAGTTTCTACTATAAGTCTTAATCTTATTTTTCTTAGCGCTCTTAGTAGTTTAGTTATAAAGATTTATAGTTTATTTAACTTAAATACTATACGTTTACGTTGTGTTTATATTATTAGTTGCGGCGCTACTATAATATAGGGGTTATCCCTTCTACCTTCTTCTTCTATAGCTCTACCTCTCTAGCTTACTTTACTAGTTTACTTAATTAGTCGCTATACTTACTTAAGCCTATAGAAACTATAGGCCCTCTAAAAAAAAACGCGTAAAAGCTCTTTATACTAAAATATACTAGCCTAACTA
>JALNQF010000790.1:0-14096 GCA_028456385.1 Ophiosphaerella korrae | reverse complement strand
AGCTACTCTACTATATATAAGTAGCTTAGCTTAGATAGCTCTTTAATTAATAATTATCTCTTACTTATTCCTAAGCTTATATCTTATAATATCTAGTATTATTAACTTATATTAATATTTTAGGTAGAGTTATAAGTTTTTAACTTCTAGTTATATTAGTACTTAAATATAAATTATTTAAGTATCTAGTATTATTAACTTATAAGAATATTTTAAATAAAGTTATAGGTTTTTAACTTTTTATTATATTAGAACTTAACTATAGATTATATAAGTATCTATTAAGCGTAGCTATTTTATTTATATATTATAAGATAAAAGTATTATTATTTATATAATAGTAGTAGATTTACTTAAAAGAGTAGTATTTTTATAATAGTAATAGTTTTACTTATTATAAGACTAACTTTAAGTATAGATTTAAATAATTTACTAAGTCCTAAATAATACTTTATATATTACTAAAACTAATTTCTAAGTATAACCTAATTTCTAGTAGTATAACTTATTTCCTAGTATAACTTATTTTTTAGCAAAATATATTTTCTAGCGAAACTTATTTCTTAGTATAACCTATTTCCTAGTTTAACCTATTTTCTAGTATAACTTATCTCTTAGTAGAACCTATTTACTAGTAGCGTAACCTATTTCCTAGTATAACCTATTTTCTAGTATAACTTATTTCTTAGTAGATCTTATTTTCTAGCTATATAATCTATTTTCTAGTAGTATATCTTATTTTTAAGTATAACTATTTTCTTATATATTCTAAAGTTAGTATTATTTTTATAATAGTAACTAGTATTTATAGAAATTAAGTAAGGGTACGTATAGTCTTCTTTAAACCTATTTTCTACTAGAAATTAAGTAAACTATAGTTATTAGGTACTAGTTACGTAAGCTTTAGACGCTAGTATAATAGTATAAAATAATTTTTTTTAGAGAGCTTATAGTTTCTATAAGCTAAAGTAAGTATAGTAATTAATTAAGTATAGTTATAGAAAAAAAAGTAAAAGAGATAACTTTTATATTATAGTAGTACTATAACTAATTATATAAATATTACGTAAATATATAGTATTTAAGTTAAATAAACTAAAAATCTTTATAACTAAACTAATAGAAGTACTAAAAAGAATTAGATTAAAACCTATTATTAAAACTAAGTAAGATAATATAAGACTATATAGTAAAAATATACTCTTAGAAACTTTTTTAAGTAATCTAACGCGCTATACCAATAATATCTAAAGATTAGTAAATATAATTAAAGTAAATAATACTACTTAGTTAAAATAGCTTTTAGAATAGTTAGTAGTTATAAAAGTAAAAAATAAAGTATAAAAAAAACTTTTAAAAGTAGTTAAAGAAATTTATAAAGACTTAATAGAAGAGATTATAAAAGTAAAAAAGTAAATATATATAGCTAAAAAAAAGCTAAGTAAGCTAAAGAATAGTTAAAAGAGATTCTAAGAGAATTAAAAAAACTAAAGATATAAGTAGTAGTAGCTAAATTAATAAATACTACTATAATAAAAGTACTTAGAATAGTAAATAGAGGTTTACTTATACTAGAAAAGAGTAAAGAAATACTCCTAAGTATAAACTTTAACCTATTATTTAAAAAAAAAAAAGTTTAATATCTATAATACTATAGAAGTAAAAATATAAGCTTAAAATATACTAGTAGTATATAAAGAAATAAAAAATATTATATTTTAATAAATATTATAATTATTAAAAAATAGCTAATATATTAAAGTTATCTTTAGAAGTAAAAAAGAAGCTAGACTTACTAGAAGCTACTATAAATAGATAAAAACTTACTCTTTAGAATACTAACTATAAAGTAAATAGTAGTATCTAATTAAAGTAAACTATATAAATAAACTTAAGATTATAAATATTACTTAAACTAGAAGCTTAGAAGATATTTAAAGTAGAGAATAGAAAAGTAATAATTACTAAAATAAAGTAACTAAGTAAACTAAACCTAGATAAAATATATAAATTACTAGCTATCTACTTAGTAATAAAAGAAGATACTAATAAACTACTTAGCTAAAAAATAATAAAAATAGAGAAAAAAGAAGTATACTTAATAAGAATTTAATAAAAGTAATACTTTATAAAATACTATAAGTACTTTAAATATAGTAGTTATAAGATAAACTATTATAATAAATAGAGTAATAGTAATAGTAAATATATATTATAAGTAATAAGATGTATAGTATACTTAGAAGCTTATCTAGTTATAAATTTTAGCTACTTAGTATATAGAGAAAACTTAGGTTATTTATAGCTTAAAATAAGTAGAAGCCTAAAAATATTATAAGCTAACTTAAAGAAGTACTATATTATATAAATAAGCTTACTAAATAATAAATTACTTTAGAACTTATTATTTTTACTTATATAAGAACTATATTTCGTTAGTATTATAGTAACTAAAGAAATAATTATACTAGCTAGATATATATAATAAGTAGTAATATACTTAATATATATATATACTAGACTTATTTCTTTTTAAGCTATAATAGAAGTAGTAAAAAGATTATACTATAAGATATTATAGTAATAGTATATAAAATTAATAACTATATCTTATTTTTATATTAGTTTATATACTTTAAATATAAAAGACGTAATATAGACCTAAATTAATTAGTAGACTATAACTAAGTTAAGAAGTAATAAATTATATTAAAACTAAGTAAAGTAATATAAAAATTAAGCTAATTATAAAAAGTAACTTTAATAAATATAGCTTACTATAAAGAAGTAAAATAGTAAGAAATATTTAAAAAGAAGTAGAACCTATTATTAAGCTAAAATACTAACTTAACTTTAAAAGATTACTTTTATAAAGTACTATTATATTTCTAAGTAGTTAATTAATACTAGATCTTATTTTTACTATATAAAAATTATAAAACTATTTAGTAAGTTATTATATTTACTTTATAGAGTATAGATTAGACTATAAATTAATAGATATAATTTTTATAGTAGAAGTTACTATACTAATAAACTAATAGAAATACTAATTTAAAGAAAATCTATAGTAAGAAAACTAAGAAATTATAGTATATTAGAGAGTAAGTTAAAAAAGACTAGAAAATAGAAATAATATAGAAATAATATTATATAGTCTAAGAACTATAGTTATAATAGTAATTAAAAAAAAAGTACTAAAGTAAAATTCTAGCTACTATATAAAACTAAAGTAAATAGTAGAAATTACTACTCTTTATAAAATATATACTCTACTTATAAATAAAGCCTTATATAACTTTTAAAAACAAATTAAAACTACTTAAAAATCTTACTAGAAAGTATTTCTAGATAAATAAACTAATATTTAGAAAGTAGTATAAAACTTTAATTTTACCTAAGTATTAAGCGTTATAATAATTACTTTAATAGTAAGATTTTATAAAGTAAGTATAAATAGTAATAAAGAAATAAAAATATAACTCTTAAAACTATTTTTTTAAAACTATTTAATATACTAAGACAGTAAAGTACCTAAAACTAAGAAGTAATTAATTAACTTTAGATAGAAATTATTACTCTAAAAGTAATTAAAAGAGTAATTTTTAGAGTACTACTATATAAAGTACTAAGAGCTATATATTATAAGATATAATCTTAAAAATAAGTAAGAAATAATTAATAATTAAAAAGCTATTTAAGCTAAGCTACTTATATATAGTAGAGTAGCTTAAATAGCTTATATAGCTTACTTACTACTATAAGCTTACTTAAATTATATAAAGTAAAGCTCTAACTTATAATATACTTTCTAGAGAAGCTATATAGTAAAGCTATTTAATAAGTATTATAGTAGTTATCTAAACTTAGTTAAAATTAACTTTACTTATAATTCTATTTATTTTAAAGTTATATATATATACTACGTACTTATATACTATATATAGTAGATTTAGAGTTTTTTTAGCTTTATAAACTCTTTAGTAACTATTATTATAGTTATTATAAGTTACTATATTTAAAGCTTTTAAAGTTAACTTTTTATATTAGTAATTATTTTATAAATATATTTTATAGAGTAAAGCTAAAAAAGCTACTTATACTTATACTTTTTACTCTTATACTACTTCTAATACTAATACTACTACTACTTTAACTAAGAAAAAAATATATACTTAGAAGACTCTAGTACTATAAAAGATCTAACCTTAGTTTTTACTTTTACTTTCTTTTTTTTTTCTTTTAAAGTTAATATAAGTACTCTTTATAAGAAACTTTATTTTTATTCTACTTATAGTATACTAGTTAGCTACTTTAATAAGAGCTACTATAACTTTTTTAAAAAGATAGTTTAGTATTATATATATTATACTACTAGTAGCTATAACTATATTTTTATATAAGTTAATTTTAAAAGCTACTCTAGCTCTTTATCTAATATTAGTTAACTAACTTATATTTTAGCTTTAAAATTACTTACTATACTACTAGTACTTTTATTACTACCTAAGCTTATAAAGCTCTAGAAAAAGAGATTAAAGCTATAGAAAAGACTCTAAGTTTTTAAACTTTTCTACTACTACTACTTCTACTTTTACTTTAGCTTATACTTATACTTATACTTATACTTACTACTACTACTACTTTTACTTTTACTTAAAACTTTACTACTACTATACTTACTAAAGCTACTATTATAATAAGAGTAGTTACTACTTTACTAGCTTATAATACTTAAGCTAAAAAAGTCTTTATATATTATTTATATATAAAAGTATAGTTTAGTAAGTTTATTAATTTTATATTTTAAATAAATACTTTATTTTAAGCTTAGCTCTAAGTTTAGCTTTATATTTTAGTACTATACTTTAGTACTTTAATTTAATAACTTCTTTATATACTTTATACTTTTATAAGATAAGTTATACAATTAGATACTTAATACGCGATTAGATGCGCAATTAAAAATATAATCGCTAAGCTACTAACCTTACTATAGCTAAAAGGATTATAGCCTTAACTTTTATAAATAAAGGAATCGAATAAAGAATCTTATATATAAGGAGATAGACTATATTAGTATAACTAATATAATAAAGAAACTAGTACCTTAATAAAAGAGGTGTTAAGGATCTAGCTTACTACTATCTTAAGAGACCTAGCTAAGACTACTATATTGTAGATATATAGATAGAGCGTAGGGCTAGAGATAAATAGTAGGATTAATCTACTTAGTTTATACCTAGTACTATTAAGTTATAAGTAATTAATCTAAAAAAGGGCTTTTTTAAAAGCCTTATTATCCTTCTCTAATAAGGCTCTTATATAGCTATTATAAAAAAGCCTTTTTATTAAACTACTATAACTTCCTTTAAACCTAATAATACTATAAGTAGTAGCTATACCTAATTATTCTAGTTATAATTAAAGTAGTATCTTAAGTACTATTCTACTATCTAATTTATTTATTCTAACTATCTATTTATTTATAGATAGTATATACTATTAATATTTAGTATTTTATTCCTAATAATACTATTATCGTTTTCTATAGTTTTAATATAAATCTTATATTTTTATCTATAATAATCTTATCTAGAATACTATATTAGCTAACTATAGTCTCTAGGACCTAGTATATAGTAACTTCTATCTTACTTTTTTCTTTATATTATTTAAAGTATAAGTTCTTTATAAGCTTATCTACTATTATTAGGATTCTATTATACTTAACTCCTTATATTCGGTCTTTTAACTTAGGTAGCTTTATAATAATAAAGTCTATTATAATAACTTTTTAGAGTTATTCTAGTATTTTAACTAGTTATAGTATCTTATATAGTATATATCTACTATACTTATTTCTATAATATTCTATATAATCTTATAGTACTTCTATTACTAGTTATCTTACTTTTAAAATATAGTAATCTTATAGTAGTCTATCTAACGTTTTATTAATACCTTAGTATTATTATACTAGTAGTTTATAAAACTATTATATAAACTCTTTTTATATTTTACTTAGAATATATATTCTTCTATAAGCTTTTATAAGTCTTTCTTAGATCTTACGTTTTTCTACTTCTTTAGAAGCTTTCTATATTTCTTTTTAAATCTATTTATCTAGCTTACTACTCTTTCTCTTAAGTATTATAGCTATTCTAAGTATATTTAAGGCTAAATATCCTATTTTATTCTTAACTAGAACTATACTAGTAGTATTTACTTCTTCTTATAAGTCTAGTCTTTAACTTAAGGCGTCTATAAACTAATTATCTTTATCTTTAGTATATATAATTTTAAGATTAAATATTAATAAGTATTCTTTCTATCTTATACAGTATTATAACAAGTCTTTATTTAGTATAAATCCTATAAGGTTTTTATAGTCTATATAGACCTTTATTTAATACTTAGCTCTTTATAAGTATACTCTCTCCTACTTAAATACTTTATAGATTACTAGTATTTCTTTATTATAGATTAGGTAATTAAGATCTACTAGCTTTATTTTCTAAGAAAAGTATTTAACTAAGTATTCTTACTTTATAACCTAGTCTTCTTGTATTAGTACTATTCTATAGACTAAGTTTAATATATCTATTTTTATTATTACTAGTAACTCTAGAGTATATATTCTAATAAATAGGTTTTCTATAAATTTTTATTTAATCTAGTTAAATACTATATTATATTCCTAAGTCTATTTAAATAGTATATCTTTCTTTATAAGTTTTATTAATAGTTCTATTAACTCTAACTATTTTACTATTAGGTTTCTATAAAAGTTTACTAGTTTATAAAACTACTAAACCTCTTATAAGCTCTTTAGTATTAGCTATTCCTAGATTACCTTAATCTTACTTAGGTTAATATTAATCTTTCCTAGTCTAATAATAAATCTAAGGAAGTCTATTTCTTTTATATAGAACTTATATTTTATTATTTTAAGGAATAATTTATTCTTTACTAGTATATCTAGCACCTTATATATATATTATATAAGTTCTTCCTCTATTTCTAAGAATATATAGATATTATCTAAATATATAAATATAAATATATCAAGGTATTTTCTTAGGATTATATTAATCCTTTCTTAGAATACTACTAGTATATTTATTACTCTAAAGAGTATAATAATATATTTAAATAATTTATATTATATTTAAAACACTATTTTCTATTTATTACTTTTTCTAATTCTAATCTAGTAGTAGGCTTTTTAGATATCTAGCTTTATAAAGATTTAAGCCTTTTATAGTCTATTCTATATCTTATCTATATATAGTAAAGGATATTAGTTCTTGTCTATAATTTTGTTTATTTTTCTAAAATCTACGTTAAGTTATTTATTTTTTATTCTTTTTTTATCTATAAATATAAGTCTATATACTACTAAAGATTAAGAGTTTTATATCTATTTTTTCTTTATTATGTCTTTAATAAACGCTTATTTAATCTTTAATTCTTCTTTAATTTTCTAATATACTAGACTCTAACCTACGTTTTTTCTTTTTTCTAAATCTATCTCTAAGTCCTATAGCTAATATTCTAGAAGGTAATCTTTAGGTTCTATAAGCTACTTTTCTTATTTCTTATATTTATCTTAGAATTCTCTTTTATATATACTTATATTAGCTTTTAATATATCTTTTTTAGAGTAGATAATTCTCTCTATTCTCTAATTAATTCTTAGGTTAGCTAACTAAAACTATAGTATTCCTAATATTATATCTTATTTGTTATTAATTGTTACTATATCTATAACTATATTCTTAATCTTTAGTCTAACTAGTTCTAATATAGAGAGTACTATCTTAAACCTAATAAGTTTCTAGAATAGTTTACCTTTAATTATACTTAGTTATTATAGGTACTTTTTTATAGTATACTTTATTCCTTAGTTTTCTATAAACTTTTTTAATATAAAGTTCTTTATAGCTCTACTATTAATTATAATTTAAACTTTTTTTTATTTAGTACGTTCTTTCTTTTATTATATATAGGCCTATTATACTATTAAGTTTTTCTTACTTAGGCTATTTTATAAATTATCTATCTATCTAAGGCTATTACCTTACTTTCTATTTTTAGTCTTTATATTTTAGATATTTATTTTTTATATATTTATACTATAGTCTTTCTAATATATATTCTCTAGGTAATTTCTTTCTAAGTCTAATCGCTATATATTCTTTATTAAGTATACTAACTAATTTCTAACCTTTAATATCTTTCCTTTAGATAGCTTTTACGTAGTTGTATCCTTTCCTTTATACTAGCTAAGTATAATTTCTTACTTTAGATTCTCTATATATATAACAATTAGTATTTAAGTATAATACCTAGGATACTTTAAAGTATACTAGATATTCTAGATCTATTCTCTTATTATCCCCTTCCTAGTATTTATCTATACTAGGTCTTGTTTATACTAAGATATAGTATACTACTAGTATACTTAGTATATAGGCTTTATTAATCTATTACGTCTTCTTTATAAAGAATTACTACTCTCTTTATATAAGTATTCTTCTTACTATAACTATATATTACTATATTTATTCTTTATTCTTAGAAGTTATTATCTACTTATATTACCTATACTTTTAAAGCTACTAACATTCTTAGTTTTTCTATTTAAATTATTTTATATTAGATGTTTTCTTTTAGCCTTTATTTAAACCTAAATTTAAAAGATAGTTTATTCTATTCTATATTTTTTAATAGTTATTTAAATTCTAATATATATTCTAGGACGCTCTTCTATTACTTAAGTCTTTTAAGCTTTTTTTCTACTTATTAGGTAATATCTATATCCTTAAATACTACTCTTATTCTTTATACAAAGTATTTATAACTTCTAAAGATAGCTATTATTTTATCTTTTTTTATTTATAGGGCTCTTAGGCGATAGTATATCTAATAGGGTTTAAACTATCTTATAGCTTTCTTTTTTAGGTATATTCTAATATATATAACTTTCTTTTCCTCTATATTAAAGTATAGTACTTGTATAGTTATCTATAGTTATACTAATACTAGAAAAGGTCTTAATTCCTTCTTTATTCTATTAAATTTCTTAACTATATATATCTTAGGTAGTTTCTTTATTATACTTATTTCTAATCTCTAAGTAATTTATTCTATCTATTTTTATCTTACTATAATAGCCTTAATTTATACTTTATTCTATTTAATATATTCTTATAGTTTATTGTTCTACGTTTCTAAAGCTTTAATTATTAATTATATAACTCCTTTTTTAGTAATTAGGTTATTTAAGTATATCTTAACTACTACCTAGTTAGTTCTATCTAACTTGTAACTACTTAGAAGTACTTTACCTCCTTTTCTAGTTATACTTTCTACTATTGTGTTAGCTTAAACTATATACTACTTATACTTTACTTCTTCTAATAACTAGATTAGTAAAGTATAATAGGCCTCTTGTTATTAACTACAAGTAGCCTTTTTAGAAGTAGTAGTAGATTAAAAGTTAATAATAAAAGCACCTATAGTAATCTATAATAAACTAGAAATAATAGGATACTTCTTATAATATTAAGAATTGTCGCTTGTAGTTTATAATTAAATTACTAATACTATCCTAATAATACGTATTACTACTAACTATATACTTAACGTTTCTTCTAGCTTTATAGCTTTATATATACTAAGATTATAAATTTGTAAAGTAGCTTTATAACTTTATATTTACTAATATTATAAATTTATAAAGTTATTACGTATCTCTATTATAATTAACTTCCTAATTAGAGTTACTACTCTACTTACCTTATACTATATTATTATCTATAGTAGGGCTAATTAGCTCTATCTCGATTTTATTTATTACGTCTATAATATTAATAAAGCTATAAAGAACTAAAAGCTAAATATAATAGTAGTAGTAGCTACTATAAAATTTATAAAAGATACTAAGTAGTTTAAGCTTTTAGAAGAGAGTTTAAGCTAAGTAAAGAGATAGAAGTTCTAGAATAATAAGTAAAGATAAGATCCTAAGCTATAAAATTAAATAGTAGATAAAAAGTATAAGTAATAACAAGATAGTACTATACTTTTTATAACCTCTTGTAGCATCTATAAGTAAATAATTAATTAACTACTAATCTAGTTTTAGTTAAACTAGCTCTTATTTAGAAAGTTAATGTACTTTTTAAGCTAGTACTTTTTAATAGTAGCTACTTTCTACTCTAACTAAGAATATTTATATAACTTTCTTTACTTCTACTTTAAAAAAGTTTACTTTCTAATATTATAAGCTATATCTCTCTAGTAAGTAAATATTATACTAATATAACTAGAGCTTATACTAAGTAGAATCCTTATACTTATAAGCTACTTCTAAACCTTATATCTACTTAAATAAAGAAAATAAAGTATATTAAGTATCTTAGTAATAATTCTACTAACTCTATAGTTTCTTTCTTTAGTTAGAGCTTTTTTATTATTACTTATAATTATAGAAGCTAAGAATATAAACTATATCTAGTTAAAGCTTTTACTATATAAGTTATCTTTTAACTATAGCTTACTTACTCTACTCTATAAGATAGCTTAAGCTACTAAAAATCTTTAGTAGTCTAATATTTACTCTAGTATAAGTAGGAAGTAGTTAGTTCTTATAAGTTCTACTCTTTTATTACTTATATTAGATATATTATATAAAATATAATATTTTCTCTATATATACTATATTAGAAAATTAAATACCTTTTAATTAGTAGGCTATAAGTATTAATATAGAGATACTAGACTATAGTAAAGATCCTATTATCTAAAATTTAATACTTTTAGTATTTAAAAATATAAGTTATATCCTTACTAACTTAAGTACCTTAGTAAATAGTAGTATATTATACTAAGTACTCTTTAGAGTTACTATCCTAAGCCTCCTTACGTTAAAGTATAAGCCTAGTACTTAATAGTAGGTATATATAGTTAGTATTATTACCTTTTCTTACTTATTACTTCTATAATCTACAATAGCTAAACTCTTTATATAGAGGTAGTTTTATACGTAAGCTTTAGAATATACTATAAATTATTAATATTAGTAACTATTTTTTCTAAGAAGATATAGTAAACTTTATAGAAACCTTTTACTAAAGGTAAGGACTAGAGAGCCTATAGTACTATACTATCTTAAGTAATCTATCTACTAGTAGCTTAGTATTAGAGAGAGCTTCTATTATACTAAGACTATCGAATATAATACTACTATAGATCTTGTTAAGCTTATAATTGTAAAGGTTTTCCTTTATTATTATTTTACGTAGACGTATATTAATATATAGAATAATTCTAATCTCTTAAGCCTACTTTCTTAGAGTAAGAAAATATATAGCGTTACTCTAGATATTATTATAGAAGAGATATATAACTACTACAACTAATAAGTTAGTATATAAGTAAGTAAGTAGTACTAAAAGAGCCTAAAAGATTATACAACGCTAAGTAAGAAATAGTCTGTCTTAGTATATTACTTTAGAATTAGGATAATTATTACTTGTAGTAAGAGCCTTAAAACTTATATAAAAGAACAAGTTACTTTAGATTTATTATCTATTAATACTTTTAGGAATAATATAAAGTTTAACAAGAGAATAACAATAGCTCTACTAATATATATCCTAAACGTATATCCTAAAGGTATTTAAGTTAGCTAGATAATAGATCCTTTTATTTAATATATAATAATAGAAGCTCTATTATTACCTTAGCTACTATTAACGTATATAAATAGTAGAAAGAGCAAGACTACTATACTAAAAAGGATAAATAGTAGCTAGTAGCTCTACTAAAAAGCTTCGTGCTACTAATACTAATGTAGGTCTAGTAGTGTTAAACTACGCTCTAATAGGGATACGCAGGTTTTAGGTAAGAGAATTATTAGAAACCTAATTAGTAATATATAAAGTGTAGTTACGTTATCTTAGGCTTATTATATAGGGGAAGTAATGTAATTTATACTTCTAGAAGGCTTCCTTACTTAAACAAGCTACTTATATTTAGCAAAATTAGTAGAATAGTGCTTATAGTACTTATTCTTTATAATGTATAGCTGCTAATACTAAAATGCTACTTTGCTAATCTAGCCTTTACTACTATATAGTCGCCGCCTTATTACAGATTAGTGTAATAATGTCTTGCGCATCGTTGTTTCCAATACTAAGTATTGCGGCTACGTTGCCGACATTGCATCATAAATTCTTAGATAAGCTAATTTTTTTTAGTATTGGTTTTCGCAACCACCTCTTTGTTCGGCTTTATTTGTTTATACTTCCGAGACAGATATTAGTTCTTACTAGTAAGAAATGCACAGAAGATGAATAACTAAGTCGTTATATAAAATCATGGTACTAACACCTTTAGGTGAGCTCTTTTGGGATGCCCGTTCCTTTCCTGTTCCAGGGTGTAAAGTGGTTGATTCATCCTCCTCAGCCGCATACGGAAGATGAGAAAACATCGTCCTTGATTGCGGATACTAATCCGCCAAATGGACCTCTACAGACTCCACGATGCCCGTGTACTCCAATGCCTCTTCGATCCTCTCCGCATCTGCTGCTAGTTCGAACCAGGACAAAGCCCTGCTCTCATCGTCCGTTAACGCATCATCCGAATGCCACAACGAATATAGCGGAGGGTAGCAAGCGCTCGATCGATATCGTCGGCTAGGTACACGATCCTCTCCCCAATTAAATATAAATCGACGAATCCGTTTCAGGAGGGTTGATTCGGCTTGTTCACGATCTCGGAATTAGAAGGGAAGGGTTTGCTTTCTGGAACGGTTTATAACAATAAGTATACACATTGGATTTTGATGTTCGTAGAAATGTTTGATAGTTAGTCAGGCAGAGTGTGCGTAGCCCTATTTAATTCTCTTGTACCTGACTCAACTACAGAGCAGCAAAAAGAGACCTATCGCACTCTGAAAAATATATTTCATATTCAATAGATCAAATAACCGATATGAATTTCTGTAAATGGTTGATTAGAAACAATTTCTTAAGCCTGTAATACAAAACCGCCAATATATAGATTGATTTTCGGGAAGACGATCTTCGTTCTTCGTGTCGTAGCCCCACGTGCCTAGCCCCCAAATAAGCGGGGTACCACGTTCCCTTTCAATCCACGCTTTATTTAGTTGCTCTATCCGTAGAACGTTAGTTAGAGAGACCGGCACATACCCAAAGCCCAAAACATAGTTCAAAGCATACACGCAGAAACTTGTACACAAAACAAGATGAATTCGGAAACTGCTCAGCGCGGGTTGCAGTAAGAGATTGTCGGGCATCACGTTTACCAAGAGCAAAAGCGATACCTTGTCCGTTACTCAAGGGCAGAGCACCACTGCGCAACACATGCACTTCTTCCGAGCAACAGCATTGCCTCAAATCTGCTCGACGCGTACGTGGAAACTACGAGTACGGACCTATCGGCCGAACAAAACCAGGGAGGTCCTAATATCCATTTCAACAACATACATCAAGTCCTTGATATGGCCTACTTGAAAGTCGTAGGCAGGGATAGCGAAGAAAGTCAGTCGGCTGGATTCTACGACTGCTTCATTCTGCTTCAATGGAAAGATGAGGCTAATAATTTACGCGAGACTTGGGAATTCATTCAGACCCTTGTAAACCTAATGGATCCAGATCATGCCATGAGCCTGCTCAGTTTATAGAGCGTGATCGCCGAAAGGCGCCATGAAGATTTGGTAGCTAATCGCATAGAAAAAATTGACAATATTTTGGGGAAACCTGGTTGGCAATATGTTTAGGATTAACTCTCATGTACATAATGACAAATTCCATAAACGAATTGACGTTAATGTAGCACTCGCAGTTTTACATAACATAGATTAGTAAATTACCCATCTATAAGAGAAAGGCAGGGAACACTAATTATTCAACATCACACACGACTCAATGGCCAAAAATAACTTAACGTAGTTAGCAAGCAAGTCGCGCGCGCAAGCGAGTCGCGCACGTGTTGGCATGTCATCTAACCATGGGTTAGCCGAGGATGCCATGGCAAGATTAGCCGGGGATGCCATGGAAACAGCG
>JALNQF010000079.1:0-183648 GCA_028456385.1 Ophiosphaerella korrae | reverse complement strand
GGCCAATCTGGCGTCGACTTACCGGAATCAAGGGCGGTGGGATGCAGCGGAAGAGCTGGAGGTGCAAGTGATGGAGATTCGCAAGAAGAAGCTGGGAGCCGACCATCCAGACACGCTGAATAGCATGGCCAATCTGGCGTCGACTTACTGGAATCAAGGGCGGTGGGATGCAGCAGAAGAGCTGGAGGTGCAAGTGATGGAGATTCGCAAGAAGAAGCTGGGAGCTGACCATCCAGACACGCTGGCTAGCATGGCCAATCTGGCGTCGACTTACTGGAATCAAGGGCGGTGGGATGCAGCGGAAGAGCTGGAGGTGCAAGTGATGGAGATTCGCAAGAAGAAGCTAGGAGCGGGCCATCCTGATACACTATTGAGTATGAACAATCTTGCTTATACCTGGAAAGGACAGGGTAGAACTGCTGAAGCTATACCTCTTATGAGGGAGTGTGTACAGCTCTGCCAGCATGTCTTGAAACCCAATCATCCTCATTCTAAATTATTTTTATCTAATTTAGCTCAATTGGAGGCAGAGTAACTAGATGCCAACTTGGCGGCGTAATTAGGGGGTGCGTTGCTGAGGTTTGACAAGGCATAAGATAGTTGTATGTAATACTATATTACTGAACGTTACTCACGCGGTAATGCAAGCTGGATACAGAGGCTAGCCGTTGAGTTGGTAACGACTAGCCCACTTAACACGCTAAGTGGGTTATCTCAAGTAGTTTCGTTCCATCCTATGAATTACATAAATCGTACGCAATAGCTAGGTAGCACAATAGGGCCTTGTCAAGATGAGTAGCCACCGATCCTTGCTATCGCGCAGCCAGTCATGCACCAGCTCAAAGATGTTGGCCTACTCGAACCGGACGGCATTGCTGGCGTGCACCTTATCCCAAACTGGCAGCAAAGCTCGAAATCCAACCACAAACAGCTATTTTCCGCAAATTTGGCGCTTTGAATGCACAGAACCTACTCTATTTCCAGGCAGAACTTACATTACTAGAGCAAGAATTGAGGGAGCAGCAGGTAGAAGATGACAACGACCAAAGTCCAAATCAAGATGTGAAGAAGTGCAAGTATGCAAAGAGCTAGGGCTAGTCTTGTCCTTGCCTGTACAGGCCACCAGCTCCTTGTATGTGACTTCCTGTTCTTCGATCCAGGTGTGCGATAGGATAGCATACGGAGGAGCGCCATCGTCGTCGTTGAAAGAAACCAGCTGGAAGTCGCGGCTAGGTAAACGTTTCAGAAGGCGCATCATAGCGCCCGCATGTGCTCCCGGAGCATAAAATGTGGGGCGATTTTGATCGCGATGCAAGCGTCGTATGCACGCTGGCGCTGAGCCTCGTGGAGATCGCCAGAATAACTAGTTGCCGCATCTGAGTGATCTGAGCGCGAGCCCTGCTAAATTGCCCGAGCAGCCTCATCGTCTCGCCAAGTTAACAAAGGCATCGTCTCATGCCCAATTGCCTTTGCTATGTCCATGCCATGCCTTTAGCTGCCTGGCTTTGTGAAGACGCGATTCAATCACTCCCTTCCTCGCACGCTCTGCAAGATTCGGTTTCTTCGTGGCTTTCGCATGCCCCTTTGGTCCTTGCAACCGAACATGTCGAGACCTTTGAACCACCGTCCCCTTCTAGTTTCACCAGTTCTGGTCGAACAAGTCATTCCTCCCGTTCTTGCTGATCGAGTAGTTCAAAGAAGAAGCAGAAGGTATGAAAAATGGCTGACCTCTCCTTATTGCCGAATCTAGTAGCACTGAAATCCATTGACGACACTGCCGCGCCGCGTGGGTTAGAGGACATGGTTTTGCGATTGAGACGGATAGGTCTAGGCCTTGGAGTTATATCGCGGTTAGAAAAGGTGGGTTGGAACGGCTCGGGTCGGCTCGGCTCGCTAAGCTGACAGCAATAGAACGCGATAGCCTCCATGTCCTCCGCTAGATTGTTTCGCTAATTACTCGCTGACGACCTTGCATTTACAGATGATGAGACCGAGCGTCACTCGGCCCGTGTCCACCACCGCATCATATTGCAAAAGCAGTAAGCTTGGCGATAGAATGCGAGTCGAACCAACACAGCGAGGCATCTTGGAATGGCAGGGTGCATACATACATTCTGGACCTAGCTCTGCACAACGAGGCATTTCGAGCCAAGGTTGGATTTTTGGGCTGGTTGGTCTCTCCAGTCCTCATCGTTTACTATCATTTACTATCGTTACTAACCTAGTTCTTAGTACGAAAGCCCGCATCGAGCCTGAGTTACTCTTGCTATTAGACTATGCTGGCCTCCCTATCGAATCCAACGCGGGCAACTTTGCCTTAATCTTGACCCAGACGAAGTAATGCATAATGCGCTCCGCCACCTTGCCGCTCGAGATCCTTTCACAACCACCACTTGGAATCATACCTGCTATCCACCGTTGCGAAAACGGCCCCTCGCGCTTAGTATTGCAACGAAGCTAACGGGAAGGGGTTGAGATACCGCCAAAATACAAATGAGTATTGAAGAGAGTGCTCAGCTGAACAAATTGGAACAGCTAGTAGCACAGGATGGTGGAGGATTGTCGGAGCTTCCCTATCTCTCCCTCATCATCATTTAAGGGCATGAATAGTACTTCCTTGGCGCTACCAGAAACAGAAGCGAAACGGTTTGTTTGGCACTTGGAATATCGCAGACAGCGTCTCACAGTGTACAGGTCGTTTGGTAGAGGATACTCCTCGGTTCGACGCAGACGATACTAGGGGTATATAAAATAGTCGCTGCCTTAAAAGTGTTGGGACGTTGGTGTGAAGAAGTCTACCGTCCGTGGTTCGGGACGCATGTGGTAGGGATGTCTTAGTCGTTCCGCGATTCGTGTGACGGTTTTCTAAAGCCAGCAGACCAAAACAAAGCTCTGTTGCCATCTAGATTAAGCGAAGCGGAAGCTAACGAGTTGCGCTGTTGATTATGGTACCTCGTCAGTTCTCCACAATGCTGCAAAATGGAAGTATTTGACATGGGGAGAGATTCAGAGCTCTGGAGTCGAGAAGGACGACCAACTACTTGACATCGAGACCCTTCAGCACCATGCTTTAATCGCTGACTTAGTTCGTTCGATAAACAATAGTTGTCGATTGTACTTACGGCTGTGGCAAGGGATGGATTAAAGCGACAAGGCGGCAGTTCGCTCCTCACTTCGGTAAGTGCGGCTTTCGTGCACTCTGAACGACGAGTATAACATCACCAAACCCGTCCTAACGGTAAAGAAGTTTATCTCAGGGTCAGGCGAGTTACTACTTCACGCCGAAGGCGAAGAGGATGAGAAACGACTCCGTGATGGCAGGGGCTGCAAGATTTGGAGAGGTACGGCATCTGAAGGCCAGCAGAGCAACACACTGCCTGCTTGCTCAGAGCCTGCAGATTTAGTGGATACGATAAAATGTACCCGACTCCAAAAAGACGTTTGCGAGTGCACGAGCATGGATGAAGGATTGTTGCGCTTCCCACCGATGTTCATCGCCACTCCCTTTTCTGTTCTTTCCATTCCTCTCCGCAACGTTGGAGAGTCAAACACCAGCGCCTAAGGTGTTGTGGCGGTCATCTTATGCGAGATCGCCAACGCGAGTTGGTACCTTCGATGAAGGACATCTAATCAAAGCGCCTAACGAACCTCGTTAGCTGAAACGGCTCCACACGCCCGGCAGTGTAATTTAACCTATGTGATCCTCCTTTGTCCATCCGCCATGCCCTCAAGCCCTGCCGTCTTCCCCCGTCCTCAAGTCCGTAGGTACTCTAAGAGGGTAGAGGCGGGACGCTCTGGGGAGTGCTCCGATGATACTGCGCTATCCGACGAGACATCTGACATTATTCAATCCTCTGAATGTAATGTCTGCGATACCTAAATTGCAAAGAACCGTTGACTGAACCACACAGAGAAGACGCTCGACAGCCCCCGTTCCCAGTGTTACAAGTGCGCCATTTCCCATAAGGTCTGTTCGCAAAGTTGAAAGTTAGATGACAAAAGAAGCACCGTGTCCGTACAGTGCTTCTACTTTGCCACATTTCTTCTCGACCTTTTCGAGGAGAGGCTCCTTGTTGGGTGGACGAGGTGTTTGGGGTGGTATCCCCAATACCCGAACGACTATCACCATCTCCCATTTGAGATGCCGATTCCACAAAGGATCGTGAGAGATGATGGGATTCCAACTCTTGCAAAAGTCCTAGGTCTTGTAGAAGCGGCACGACATCAAAATCCACCTCCAGAGGCAAATCATCAATGGCTGAGCAGAGTCTTCTGAAGCGAGTCAGCATCCATGTTATCGTAAACATTCTTCGTAAATTTGTACGCCGTCCATTTCTCTTTCCCATCTAGTGCCGTAAAGCCGAACTTGTAGATAGGGTAATAGTAGAAGGTTGTTTTGGGCCCATCGACAACAGCATAATGGCTATATATCCTAACTGATGTGTGGTCGTGCGAGACCGAGAAGGCGAGGACTTCTCGATTAATCTCGTCCTCGCGCTTGACGAGCCGAAAAAGCTCGAAAATGGCCCTTACTGTGAGTGTCATGCTATGCGCGTTCTGCCAGTCAGCGGTGTCGAGGGCCGCAGCACCGCACTTTACTTCGCACGTGAGAAACGGGAAGTACATGTAGTATATGGCCATGAAGGACTGGTCGCCAGCGATGAAGTTACCGATGAAAGGTGCAAGCTTCCCGCGCTGCTCTTCGGTAAACGCCTCCTGCTTGAGCCCGACAGAGTAGTCGGGCTGCGGACGGGTTTTGTTCACGGGAATAGAATTACTCCAGCCTTCATTGACGGCTTCGACGAAACATTCAAGATGTTCAGCACCAAAGTCAGCAAGCTTTTCCGCTGACGGGACTGTTAGTCGAGTAATGTTCTGAATAACTTTGGTCTTATTTCTGCCATCGATCCTCCTGCAAGTCAATTTGAAAATAGCGTCGGAGAAGCGTGAAATGTGTGGGACGTCCTGATCTTCTGCAAGCAAATTTCGACAAAGATGTTTGCTCTCTTCCTTAGGGCCTTCTCTGTCCTCATTCATGAAAATTCCTTTGGTCCCGAGCAAAGTTTTATAACGCGGGTCTTGATACGGTGACTCTTCTCCTCTCTCGGCTTCTGATCGTTGGGCGTAGTGGAGTTCGCTGCGAGAGAGCCCGAATCCGATCATTTGCGCCAAAGCGAAGGCGCGGACTCCCTCCTTGCCAGTAGATGGCTCATTGTGTCTGGCTCAAAATATTCCTTGGGCCGAGTTTGTTCCTTCCGCCAATAATCAATGGGATCGGATCGTTTTCTTTCTCGATCAGCCCGTCCCGCAGTGGCAGAGCCCGCAGAGGCTCGCGGTCGCTTCGCCGAGGGTTAGATTGCGACGTCGGTGGGTAAATATTCGGCCTCGCGCGATCGTTTTCGGCCACTGGGCTATGGAGAAGTCGATCGATTCTGTCCGCTCAGCGTGAGTTGACTAGTAGAAACGGCATGACATACCAAGGGCTGCCTAGAGTAATCGAGATGGCTAGACCTAGGATTGAGGCGTGCGCTCCTGTGGGTATGTTTCTGCGCCTTCGATTTCCTGACACCCTGAAGGCGCTTCCCTGCGTGAAAGTTAGCGGTAGTAGCTGGCTGAGGCTAGCAGTAAACGGACCTTGATCTCTTTGTTGGGTTTGTTTCTGTCTGCTGCGATTGTTCGCCATTTCCATGGCCAGGAGGCGAGATGACGTCTCTTTATAGTGATGGTGTGTTCCTAGATCTGGGCCACATTCGGTAGACGTTTAGCGGCCCATCCGTTTCGACCCATGGATACGCAAGCCGCACATAGGCAATCACAGTTATCTTTGCCAAAGTAGTGATTCGCATATTTGACTGTGATTTCTTCGCCGACTTGAATGCTTCGTGTTGCGATAATCTGCATGCCGCTATTTACCGGCTGTAGTTCTGCATTTCCTTCGCAATCATGGTTTACTAACCGTCATAGGCTAAGAAACAATAATAAAAATTTGTTGCGGCTGGATGTGACAACAGTGAAATTCCGGCTAGAGACATCTAGATTATGTTCTTCCTCTTCTTTCAGCGAAACCAAAAACCTACAAAGATATTTGACGATACCTCGGCTAAAAGGTCTGCGTGCCGTAACGCATGCCTCTGGTATAGCTGAGTACTGACGAGTTATGTTTATCTCGAATAGGCAATCCAGTAAGTACATCTAGACGTATGAAGCGAGCTGGTCTTTGAAATAGATCGGTTTCGCCAGCTACTTAAGATAGCCGTGTTGGTAAAGAATTTCTAGAAGGCGGCATGTACCCGTAAGGTAGTTTGACTGCTTCGTTATATCTTTAAGTGCGAAAGCGATATCTTCCT
Organism: Ophiosphaerella korrae; assembly: GCA_028456385.1. NCBI lineage: Eukaryota > Fungi > Ascomycota > Dothideomycetes > Pleosporales > Phaeosphaeriaceae > Ophiosphaerella > Ophiosphaerella korrae. The sequence continues at coordinate 177,301 of JALNQF010000079.1, read as the reverse complement.
CTAGTATCGTCAACGAGCTGTAATCACCCGTAGACTTACGGACGAAGGGCGAGAATCTAATCTGCTTTATTTAGATATACTTTAGAGTTTACCTGAGGACATTATACCTCGCCTAAAAGCAAGTCAGCGATCCAGTCATTATTCAAGCCAAATTCGCTTGCTATAATATAGCTGTTATATCGCATCGTAGAAGGAAACAGCAATACAGTAAGTTGTGGTAGGACAGAGGTAGTAGTTATATTTAAGCGTCTCTGCCATCCTTTATTTTGAAATGTTCTAGGCCTCCGTGTCTACTGTATAGCGAATCAAGTGGCTCTACCTTCTGTATGACGAGAAGGCGGACTCAAATGTCATCCTTTCCCTGAGGGTTTCGGTCGGTCCGCTGCTTATCTGGTAGTCATCAGCTATACAGAATCCTTCTTCTAAACTGCAGCTCCAGTCAGCTCCTAACAGGATATCGTGGACCCCGAGGAGCCAATGCGAAATGCCATCGGAGAAAAGTCAACACTGAAAAAAAGGCACCACGGATCACCGCAAGATAGTAAGAATGCCCCGCGTTGTACTAAACTGAATGATGAAGAGAGGTAAAGTCAATCTATGCGTAGCGAAAAACCACCCGTGCCAAAAAATTCGAGTAGTACTTATAACACACATATGCATAGCTATTAAATTAAGTCTATAGCTTCTAACCCTATAAATCTAGCTAGAAAGGATATCTAACCCTCTTTAATTTCTTCTTCCCCTTTGCTATGGCGAATTTCCTCCACTTCAGGAGAAGCAATCGCACCAAGAGTGCCTGCCAACACACCACCAGAAGCTGTGTCATCAGGCATGAATGGCATCTTCATATCCCATACCTGATCGATATGAGTATACCGATGATATCCCAGTCTTGCCAGTGGTGCAGCCTTGAGGACATCGAATAACTAAGAAACAAAGAGTCGTCAGTAAATGAAGTCGGACAGACGCGGAAACACTTACACCATCATCTGTAATGTATTCCCCATTAAGGTGTATTCCGAGCACCCGCCCGATTACAATATCGCTATTGCCCACCAGATGGGGTCCAAGCATTGCCTCACCGTAATGCTCATTCGCAACCAGGACGATCGAGTGAACTCGACATCCGAAAGCAACGGGGCTATCCGCCACGCGAGGGGGCCGAACCAACTTGGATGGGGCCTTTTTTATGTTGCTGACCTCAAACTCATCGTCCTAGGTTTCGAGCGCGGATGAGTTTACGTCGAGTCGTTGATTATAGGTGGGCATGTTCCAGACGAACTCACTTGTCTCGATACAGTTGATTACAGTGTCCTTAGAACGGCGCTTGTAGACGGACTGGTGGCCGACAAATCTACAGAAGCCCACTATTAGCAAGACGTAACACTAAATTTAGGGCAAGCTGTTACCCACAGAATCGTAGGAGGGTCAAAGCTGACGTTCGCGAACTAGCTGAATGGCGCAAGGTTGTCCTTTCCATCCCGGCTCGTCGTGCTGATCCACCCAATGGGCCGTGAAATAACAAACGATTTGAAAGGGTCGTGGGGCAAGCCGGAAGTCTCACCCTTTGGCGGCTGGTAAAAAAGGTCTTTGTGAACCATAACTTTGGAGGAAACCAGATATCAAGTTAGATGGTGGGGTGGTAGGCTTGGGTCTGTGAACTTGGCGCTTTTAGTATTGATCAGGGTTTTTTCGTGTTAGTAATAATGTTCTTCTTTGCTGGCTTCCTCCATTTCTTTTCGGAATTCTTATACTCTTCTCTTCAGGGCCTCTTCGGAGAGTGCTTTCCGCTTAACGTCCGTATCTCGATATCAAGTTGGTGATTATTAACATGGTTCGACCGGTCGGTCGGTAGAATCCCGAGCTAGAGCATGTTTTGTTATTGGCCCCGCCGGCGAAATACATGTGTCCGATCACGGCCTTCCCGCGGGATTAGTGGACAAATTGACGCCAAGATGATGTCAAGCGCAAACAAAGCAACACAAATGCTTTAGTGTTCTTTTGCTTCTACCACATTCAACAAAAGTTTACCCTCGGAATACGGCGAAATGTTGACTAAATACAAATGAAACTCCGCCTTTATAAGAACCGATACATATCCTATCCGTGCGGGCGTCAAAGGCTCTACTCAATCGCATACATTAATCAACGTGAGATACACATATTCGAGTTATTTCAGTCTAACTTTGATCCTCCCCATGTCCAATTTTCGAGTCATTTAGCAATACACCCAGCCGCAAGAGCACCACAACGTGGCAACAGATGTCGCGTTAACACCCCCTCGCCCCTCTCTCGGCTTCATTCGAAAGTACACTAATAAAGTCGACTCACTCGATCTTTCTGGATCTTTCTCGGCATGGTATGCTCCCAGCGCGATATTTTACAACGGAAATAGAAGCGTCTACGATGGCGGAAAAAGAATCTGGGAATGGATGCACGCCCTATTCAGTCCACTTGCCAAGATGGAACACCTGGTTAAAATTACAAGAGTGCTCGATAGTCTGAGCTCTGCAAATCAAACATGTGAGCTATTAATCTAGGAAACCGAGGCTTCTTTCTGGCTCAAGAACCCCCTAGATGGAGAGGCAATACGTGCTCCTAGACTGTTGATGTTTTTTATAGGACCAGCAAAAACACAGGGTGAAGGCGTGGATGGGTTGCAGATTTGGGAAGCCAAAGCATATTGGGATACTGCGGTTCTGGAAAAAGAAATTAGACGCAGACAGGCATCTCTACAGGAGTGAATTAGTATAGCAGATCCAGTTCTCTAATGGCTCTGTTAGTGAGAGTGAGAGCTATCGATAGCGTTATAGAGAAAATGCCATGTAGTGGTAGCAAAGCTTAGAGGGGTTGGATTCTGAAATTCAGCCTAGATCGGCTCTTCCGGGTTAGCATCAGCCGATGCATGCCAGGCCGAAAGGGCCCGACTAGGTTCATGTGACCTCATGATTTCATTTATCGTGTGATCTTACCTTTATTATGTTTTCCCAATCGTACCAGTTAGGGTAGCGATTTGTCTATCCTACATAACACATCCCTTTTTGCTTATTATCATTACTACATTGCCTTCAGTGATCTACCCCTCTACGTTATCCTAACAACGTGTTGGATGCCTCTTACGCTTTCGTGGTACAGCATCTATACCTACATTCACTCCGGAAGGCTGACCCCACCAATGAGAGACGAGCTTGGCAAACGCCTGGTAGTTATCGAGCAGATTCGACATCTGAGACCGGGAGAAGCTTCTCGGAGAAGCGTCTCGAGTGCTTGGCGGCCTAGACCACCACTAGTGCCTACATACTTGACGTCATTTGGCTGCCCAAGAGTGACAGTTGATGGATTTCTATACCCGTAAGAACAATCATAGTCAAATGAGACTGGATTTGTTACTAGAAGATAACTTTGCGTGTGATGAAGAGGCTGGTATTAACGAGATGAAATGACTCAAGTCGTGAAATTAAGTGGCGCAAACCAGATTATGAAGAAGGCGCTAGGGTTGAGGCTTTTCAATGTGTTACTCTGATCACACGCGAAGAATCCACAACCATGCCTACAAGCGATTAGTTGATGTCCAATTTCCATGATTAGTGAGCCTCTAGGTGCTTGTGTAGGCGGAACTGAGGCCAAGTCTGTTCTGCAGACCCCTGTGAGGCAGCGAATATGTCAAGCGAATATGTCATCCTCAGTCGTGACCTTCTAGTTCGACGAACGTCAAGTAATCACTATTCTACTATTGGGAAAAATGTCCAGAATCCATACATGACTAGAAAAATGGCAGACTCGCCTTTTTTTTCAATGCTGCTGTGAAGAGGTGCGGAGAATTAAATATATACACAAATATATGTATGTACGATGGTGTTGAGCCCGATTCTGCATCTTGGCATCGGTACACCAGCCTGCAGAAAGGACGTGAGGGAAACATGTGCGACACCCCGGTGGCACGTCAGCAAAGGGATTAATTATCGGCTCACCCCTGCAATGAGCTAGCGCAAACTAGGAATAAAACCGGAAACCGATTGTGCACGCCACCGTAATGGGTTGTGAATTTTCGATTAATTATCAGTACAGCAAAAATGACTCGGTGGGGGAAAATTGGGTCTAGCCGTTTTGCTCCTTTCCCGCTTTAGATTATTAATATTCGGATAGCCCCGTACCACGGGGTGAGTTTCTCAGTGTATTTCTGGGAGGCTCTGAGGAGCAGCCCATTCCATCATATAAATGGGGCTTCTCCTCAAGGTGAACAGCAAATACCAACGATCTATCTCACATTCTCTGAAATTTCAATGCGGCGATACCTTGCGCTATGCCGTCATTTCTCGTCAACGGCCGTCTTCCTCCGATTGAAAATTATACATTAAATGATGTGACAAGCGACGAAAGAACCACTGCTATTGATTTCGTCAACCGCCACAACTTCATTTTCGAGGAGTTTGACCACGCAAAAATGTCTGCTACATTCCTGCCTGAAGCTGTTGTGTACCACAGCCATGGCACTATCAGCGGCTTCGACGAGATCAAACGTTTCCTCGCGGAAAAATATGGGTTTTTTATCCCTGGAATCTGTCGGAGCGCCACAAACCATGTTGTCGAACGGGACGAAGATGGAGGAGTTGTGGTGAAGTTCCAGCAATACCTTATTAGATATGCTTGGCCAGGCGAGGGACATGACGCATATGCTGTCACTGGCCAGGATGTGATTAGAAGTGACGGCCTACCATCACTTTGGTTTTTTTGTACAACAGTTGACAGATTACGAAAGACAGATAGTGGGTGGAAAATTTTTGAGCGGTACTTGGGAACTCCGTTCAGGAACCAAGCTTTTGATCCACCAAATGCTTGATAATCTTTGGAATTTGGATTTTTTTCTGTCCATAAATTGAAGGACTATACAAGTTGCATTCCTCGATTTATTCATTCTTAATATACCTGAAGCCTTGCAAGGCTCAGTTTTAGCATACCAGTAATCCATTATATAACATAATTTGTTTTGGTAAATTGATTTCAGTAATTCCATTACAAAGACGTGCAAAGTACCACGCCACCCGAGGGGTTAGCGAATAATACTGTTATATTGTTTCAGCTAGTATCCTAAAATTGTAATTTTTGCAACGCAGATAAAAGGAGGGCTCTCTAAGCAAGAGGTGCTTGCCCTAGCTAGACAAGGTTCGATAACCATCCAGCGAACCATCGTCTAACGTCACTGTACGCATCGCACCACGTATCATACCACACACCGTCCTTGCTAACGGGTCAGTTAAGCAAACTATTATATCTCGCCTCCAGCGACGAACGGCATTGGAGCGGAATGTGGCTAGTGGATGCGGCTGTGCTTTGACTAACACTACAATGCCACGCCTATAACAGTTGATTCCAACGCCCAACCGCAGTTGCCAGTTGGGCATTTCCTCTACTTTCTCTATACTTCAACCTCCGAAAGTAGATTCTCACAACCTTCCAGCCAGAGCAGGTCGACCATCCTCCTTGCTAACGTAACCAAAGCAATAAAGTCTTTATGGCCTTCAGAGCACTTTATAGTAAGGGCCATAACCCCATAACTTTATGCACGATCATAAATAGTTCTTCTAAGTGTTGATTTGGAATTATGTTTAATAGAACAGAACACGTTTTACAGAGGCCGTTCGGAGACAGATATTGTAGTGTGAGGTCTAACACGAGTCCCAAAGGTTCCTCGACCCATCCCATTAATCTCCCTATCTCCACCATTCTTCTTTGACCCAGCTAGAGACTCCTTATTCCGGAAGCACACTCTCCATCAAATCTAAAATCCTGTGTCCCACCCTCGTATAGTTATTTACAAAAACCTCCCCATAGTCCCCAACGAAATTTGAATACGTGGTATCAGGCTTAAATCTACAGAGTCCCGTCATTACATCTCTAAAATAACCTTTCAATCCCTTTCTCGGAAACTCGGTCGCTATCTGCTCCCATTCAGTTTGACTCACGGTGATCATGTCACCAAAGAACTGTTTGCCAATGTCAGGGCCTACTAATTCAGTGATGGTGCCTGCGGAGACGAGGGCGACTTCGATCTCTTTATACCTCGCTATGTCAGCACTCGTATGCAGGGCGATAGAGTCCCAGACTAGTTGTTGGCGATGCTTATCCCATTTTTCACCGCCCTTGCGTTCCAGGAAAGAGCGTGCTGCGATCGCGCCATCAACTTCAAATCGTTTATCTGAGGATATGAGGCCGGGAGTAGGGCTCCTAATAATCATTAATTATCATTAGAACGCCTTTAGAGGGAAGAATTCAGGACTTACCATCCCAAATCATGCAAAATAACTGCCACCCCAAACGCCTCTTGATCAATTTCGGAGCGGTTTGCAGCGGGTAGCTTATTTAAAATAGCCTGTCCATTAAGCCAGGCTCGCATGACATGATTATAGCCATCGTCGGGGAGGTTGGCACGGGCCATGGAGATGGAGGCGTTGATCGTTGCGGTGTTGGGGACCGGAATGCCAGCGATGATGCGGGTGACGTGAGGAAGTATAGCGACCATATTTAGTATTTGGTAGGTAGTTTTAGGATGAACTTAGAAAAGGCATGAGAGGGTGTTGTTATAGAGAAGGAGGGCCTTGAGATTGACTCAGAAGTTCGGAGGGAGAATGGAGCTGTCTTTTATATGGAGAATATGTCAGCTATCTCACTCCGTTCAAAACATCACGTCTCGACCGCGGCCGTACTGATCCTCTCGAAAACAAGTTTATTAATCTTTACGAGATGAGTAAGCGCCGCCTTGCGCTCCTATTGGCTATCGGGCCACTCACGTACAGCGGCCATAGATGCATGTCGGAACGGATACAACAAACCCTAGCAGGCCGTGCTGAGTCACGACCTCTGTAACCCGAAAATTATCTCCTGCTTTAGAACCCCCCGTTGGCGGATGTTTTCACCTAAGATTCCTCCTACGAGGCAATAGAAGCGGGCCTATGCGTGTTCTGGACTAGGCGAGATCATCAATCATGACGGCAGTTCTTGAAGTGCTGTAAGCTGAGCGATCATAACAAAACGTTCTGCAGACTCAACCCCGTCCACCAGCACCCAAGCTCGAATACCCCACCGCCTCAGAACGACAGAACTGCCTCGCTAGGCTGTGATACAAGTTTGGGATCATCAGAAGGGAACCTGCAAGGCCAATCAAGCATTGGAGATGCTGGGCCGAGGATTGCGGGGCAACGTGCGCAACCACTAATTAGAAGAATAAATGTAGGATTGTTGTGTAGCCAAGTGCGGCAGGCAGGCGGTGTGTCCGAAAACGGTCTGTGCCAGCATTGATTCAAATCTCTACAACTCCCTTCTATCGCCATTCCACCTAGCTCAACCTAGTTACCTAATTGCCTAATTACTCCCTTACTTCACCATCCTAACCCGACCACCCACCGTAGCACAACACAGCGACGAGTAGCACTATAATCGACGTATACTATCTCCAAATGACATGCGCGGCATCACGCCCTTTGGCTGTATAGACCGTGTTGACACGCTCTCCGTGCTCCAGCCGCCCCGTCCTCAACCATGACCAGAGCCAGGTATCTATAGTAAAGGGAAAAGTTCCGCGCATTTATCGTAGGACTTGTGCATTCGAAGCAACATACAACCGGAAACTTATTTTTGCATGCTCTTCTTGCGTTTCCATTGAATAGTACTGCCACGCGAGATCCGACAGATAATCTGCCACTATGCGCTCATCGATAAAGTACAGAAGACAAGTCACAGTCGTATTTACATCGATCATTTAGGCTCTCCGAGGTCAGGAGTAAAGGAAGGAAGATTTGAACGTTCTAGACCAGGACCTCTTCCACGACTGCAAACTCCAGGTATCCTTCGAGTTTGCCAACAAATTCAGACTAAGGCGCTAAACAATCTATACAGAACAAAAATTCTAACTATAGCTATTACTTTTGGGGATTGTACTTTCGATAATCTTAACCAAGACTAGCTACTAGACTTGTCTCGTTTCTTGCATGTAAGAATCGATCTCACGCTAGACAAATCTAATCACTCAGTCATTGTTTAACGCATCTCTACAATTTTAAGGACGTTCTAAGAACGCGATCTATTATTTGAGTTTCTATAAAACATAGTCACATTCTGGAAAAATAAGTCTTTACCTATACTATTAAGGAATACTGTAGCAAAAGAAATATATTTTACGAGTGAGCGGGCCAGCCTAGTAAGCAGGCTAGCTAACCCCACCAAAACGCCTGCACAACGACATCGCGCAACATCTTAATAATAACCTATACTAAAGGCCTATACTAAAGGGATATATTTGTTACTATCTCTAAAATTAAAAATAAGTAGCTACAAAGTAAGAAATACGCTGCAGCAGTCTATTGCGTCCCTTGAATAACTACTAACGGCAACGCATCAGAATACGCTGTCGTCACGACTGCGAGCCGAGCACAAAACGCACAACAAAGTATTGCAGAAACTCCTATATTTGGAGCTGCTCGCTAGAGAAAATCAGCCTAAACTCGGTGGCTCTCTGCTCTATCTCAAGCCTCGAGTACTAAGAGCCTTGAGTACCAAGAGCTCGGATAGTGAAGCTCTAATTACGGAGAACTCGGTCAGCGGAGCTCTAAGTATAAGTGCTCTACTAATTTATAGTTTATAAAATTAATAATCTATTTTCTACTTATTTTGAAATTTATATTATCTGTTATACTAGGCTGTAAGTTGATTTATAAAGTAGGCTACTAGAAATATCTTAGTTGATTATAGTATACCCTGAGCGCAATATGGCTATATACAATTTCCTTGTAATCTAGGAACTATCTAAGGCTCGATCGAATAGGATTGCCAAGCGAGTATCCTGCGCTCTTACTATATCGAGAAGTGTTGCGTAGCAAAAGGTTAAGCTCAAGCTTTCGATTCGGCCACCGTAGCTGGTATATATACTATTGCTTACTTGCGACAAAAAGCTAAAGACGGCTTAGCTATATAGTTACAAAGTATGATTCGTTCACGTGCTCTTTGGAGATGCAACTTCGAAATTGTCGTTATATCATGCTGTAGCGCATCTAGGATATGTTTCGTGAAGTATCTATGATTACGTGACTGGTCTAGGAATGGCTATGGTCTAATTATTTTCGGCACAGCGTCCGAGTTATATACGCCCATTGGTTCCTCACGGTAGTACGTATCAGTTGACACATAGAGCACTTGACAGAGCTCATGGGTGCTCCTTCCATGAAAGTGTTCCGCGATACATATAATCTACCTCCACGTACTTTTCTAGGTAATCCAGTATCAAGCCAACATTTTTCATGCATTTCAACATTTCTGCATGCTCCGCATCGAGCAATGTGTCCAGTCTAGTAAAGAGAAACTTGTCCTTCGTCCTTGGGACTCGTTATATATTTTCCACATACATTTTTTCTGAATTTTTCGATCCCTGTCACCTCCATCTGTGTCAGGTGCGGTATAGAACGTCTCCATTGTGTCCGAAGACTTAGTCAAAGTTCTTAAGGATATCGAACTTTCAGAATCAACCTGTGGAACTGCTTTTCTCATGGAACGTTTGCAAATGTATAACGTTGTTGCTGGGGTTGGGTTGAACTGTCGGAAGGCTGCAACAGAAGTTCTTACAATGCCTAGATGTGCAAGCCCCCATTCAAGCAGCAAACCAACATCCCGCTGGCGTGTCCGGTCGAGTGCGGTCGAGCCGCATTTATTTGGAGTCCGAGGATCAGCCCCTGCATCAAGGAGCAGTTGAAGGATAATAGACGAAGGTGAGTGTGCTTCCCAAATATATCTACGCCGATAATATCTACTAATGTAAATGTGAGGAAGCGCCACATTTGTTTCCATATCATCCTCGAAAGCGCTGACTTCGTAGCTTTGCTCAATATATATACCTTGTCGCTGAACCGCACAATGTAGAGAAGTGTTCCCTCCCAGGCTTTTTTTGCTAGCAAGCTCGTTGCATGTAACGTCAAGCAAGACTTGAACAGCACTTGGCTGATGAGCGAAGCGCACAGCAAGGTGCAAAGGAGTCAAGCCTCCCTTGGTTGTTAGCATTGGGTTTGCACCGCAAGTGATTAGTCCAATGAGCAAATCTCGCTTGCGCAATTGAGGCGAGTAGCATGCATAATGCAGCGCTGTAAATCCATACCGATCAGCGGCATTAATATCGACTCTATGCTCCACATAGTATTCAACTTGCGCAAGTATGAGCCCTTGACTGACATCCATACCGTCATCCAGTAACGAGAACCTTTCCATTGTCGCCAGAAAAAGCATATGGATGGCTGTTCTTCCCTGCCCATCTACATCTTCAAATATTGTGCCATCGGCTTTGATTCTGTTCAGAATACGATAGTCGCCAGTGCTGAATGCGGCATGAGTCGCACTGACAAATTCTTCAAGCGTCGGGTCCCGAAGACGCAAGATTTTCTCGAGAACATTGAAATGACCACTCCAGGCCGAGCTTGTGACGATCTGCTTGAATTCTTTTCCGTCAAGCGACGTGATGTTAAACTGATCTACAAGTAAATCGAATGCTGCTTCGTGACCGTTTCGTACTGCGAGAAGGACTGCACGCCGAACCTCAGAATTGATGGAACGGTAGCTTTTTGTGTTTTCATCGAACAACAGTTTTAGACACCGGTTCAGACCGAATGCGCTAAATACCTCGATGACAGAGATTTCTCTTACATTCCGAGCAACTCCTCCCATGCCCAAGTAATGCATGAGCGTAAAATAAAATCCCTCCGGAGGATGTCTCCATATATTGATAAATTTTTTGATTGCTTTGAAAAGCTCGCTTATGTCTCTTTCAGGTGTATTATCAATGGCCTGTTTTAGATGCGTATACTAATTGCGCAAAGCGTACTCAAGGAAAGGTATATTTCGAATGGCAGTAAAGCGCCGCTGATTTTCCGCCGCGCTCAGATGCCCAGTTGGGAAACACAACTGGGACTTAAATTCGGAACTTGCGCGTGTCATCGTCAAGCAGTTAACAGCAATATTGATGTGAGCCTCATAGGCCTTTGGGAGAATATTGGAGATAGCTCGGCTTCCAGATAACGTCATAAGGTATTCTTTCGTAGTGACGTGAATGAAAAATACAGGGTCGTCATCTCCTTGAAATCTTATAATCGTCTTCATTAAATTGAGATGTCTCCTGGTTGCGCACAAACGATCATCTTTCAAGGTAGTGAACGGCGTGATATGGTTTGATGTACTGTTCTCCAAATTGTTATAGGCATATGCAATATCGCGAGGAGTTATATCCCCGATAGAGTGCGTTAGATATTTCAGCGTCTGCTTCCCTTCATGCCTCATTTCATGGGAAAGATGTTGGAACAGCTCCCTATACAAACTTCCTAGGCTTGGCGGTATGCTATTGAGGATCTGTTCGAAAGACCTGCAGTCTGATGGACGTTCAAGCTCCCTTAGAAGAAGTACCGCTGGAAGAAACATTCCTGAGCACTCCTTCAGCAATTTCTTGCAAATTCGCTTTTGGCTTTCTTGGGAGAGGAAATTCTGGCTAGCAATTCTGGCTAGCAATTCTAGCAACCTCTGCGCAGATGTACCGTTTAACATCACCGCTAATGTAATCTTCAAAGTGCTCCATTTTCTCGTGTCACCAAGCCTCTGGTAGGGCTGTGGAATATCGCAAGTATACGGTCTCAAACGTCGGGTCTATCTGACTCGAGAACATGACCTTGAGGCCGGGACTTTCTTCGAGGGGCTGGTGAAAGTATTGGAGTAATTGCTTTTGAGAAGCCTGATCACATTTGTCAATAGCATCGATAACAAGAAACAATTTACTAATTTTAGCTTCTCTGATAACTTGACATAGAATTTTCCAAAGCTGAAATGGAGATCGGGCTTTGCCGGATATTGGCCTTTGTTGGTATGTGGACGCTGAAAACATGTAGTTTTCGAGATCGAACTTAAAGACGCTATTGCACGTCTCTGGAAATTGGATAAGTAGTTGATGGATAACAAGGGAGAGCACGCTATTTGCAGTGCTATTGAGTTTGTTGATGCAAAAGCTATGGACTAGAGCACTCTTTTTTTCTGCTCGAGGCACGAGATGATGGCTTGAAAAGTCGCTGACCAGACTGGCTAAAGCAGTAGACTTTCCCGTTCCGGCACATCCTGATATCCAAAGTACAGAAGACTGTTCTGAGGTGCACCATGACGACACAACTTCACATTCATGTATCCATATACAGGTGGAAGATGTCTCTCATCAAGAATCTTCCAGTAGTGCTCGTCATACCCGAGGGGACTAAATGATGCGGTCCACTATGAAAGCTCATGAAGGTTCTGACAAACGCTTTTGTCATAGGGATCGGGGGTCGGTGATAACAGAACTACAGAAGTCAGCTTTTAGTACAGATATGATGATGATTGCCTGTCAAACTTTGTACGCGACAAAGGCTAATGTAATGTAATTCGCCAAGTGCTAACCTTTGGATATTGTTCCCGTTTCTTGCATCCCTCCCGGCGACACCTTGCAAAGTAGCTCTCTAGCAAAAGCAGCTGCCTTCCCAGGTGCCTTCCCAGCCGCATACGACCTCCACATGTCGTTCTTATGCAAGTCGGCATAGTCAGAAATACCACGAATAACTAGACATTGCCTGTTAACATCGACTCCTGCTGCCTCCATCTCTACGCAAAGCGCTCCGTCGCATCTCGTCCTAATCTCGTCCCGCAGCCGACCGTCCTGGATAACTGCGTTGCCAGTGGCGATGCGCCCTCGGTGGAAGACGAACGGGTGCCTCTCTCCATCGCTACGCTGCGGTCGTTGTACGAGCTCGTTCTTGTTGCACGCTGTGCACTTTGATGTATGGTCGCCATTGTGGTGGTATGTAGGCTTGAAAAGCCTGTCGTGCTCAAGGCCAGGCTGGGCAAACTTCTCTTTTTTCTCGTGATGTTGCAGCCTCGCAAGCTGATGATCAAGTGTCGTCCTTTCCAGCTCATTGTCTGTTGCGAGTACGCCAAGCGCGTTTATGAGCCTCCAGTCTGGGTTCCCTACCGTGCCCACTATCTCAAACCGCCCATTGACCTTGGATCTACCACGGTAGTGGTAGACGCAAGCAAGCTTGCCGTCGCCCGGCCATCCTACCACCACATCGCCTAGGTGAAGGTTTTGGAGCGAGTCTTCAGACACTTCTGCGCGCGGAATGCCGCCTCCGATGCCCACCAGCACCGCCATGCGGATGTTGCAAAACGTCTTGAACATGGACCCCGTCAAGCGCCCGACGTTGACGTTGCCCGTCTTGCCTGGCAGACAGGTCGCAATGACGACCGCATGGCCACTAATCGAGCCGCAGATGTACGTGTTCTCATCGAAGTACGTGTCGTGGGACGAGGTGGGGTGCTCCTCGTCCAGCATCAGGCGAGCAGACAGCAGCTCGAGGTCGGCGACGACGCAGACCCATGCGACGTGGTAGTCGTTGCAGGTGCGCTGGCTTGTCACTGGAGGTCATTGCCGTGTGAGCGCAAGTACAGTATAATGTAGGCAGAAGACGCCGCGCTGTAGAAGCTATAATTACCCCTCACGGGCGAGAGGGCAAAGGAAGGTGTCAACGCCTCAGCCTGGTTGGCGTGCCCTCACACACACACGAGACTGATTTAGTCCCGTTAAGATGACGTTCCTTTCGTTACTGCCATTAGTGGTCTTTGGAATAGCTTTGCGTTGTTACTGTACCAAGCTGGTCTCAGCCCCGGCCCAAGTCCTTCACTAGGCGACCGACTTAGCCTTACGCATAGCAAGAGGGATGCTGGCGTCCCAAAGGTGGATCATGTGATCACTCAAGAACTTATCTTAAAGCTGCGTGACCTCACCAAACAATACAGTGCGTGCTGGTAGCTCTACTCTGAGTCCTTACGCTAACAGGTGCCGCCAACACGGATGTCACGGGTATTTCCTACAGGTGGCCCGTTGGGCCACCGATAGACATCTAGTGTATATATTATTCTATGCCTAGTATGCCTATTCGGCATGCTGTACCTCTTTTGGTCACGTTTGGTCTGGTGGTATAGAACCCGGCCTCACAACAGACAAGGCCCTCGGTGCCTTTAACAACATTATGACCATGAAGACCTTTTCGCTTTTTAATGATGAGCAACAGGCTAGTTTGTGCTAACACGATTAAGCTACTAGACATCGGCGCTGATACACTACACTCGATCGCAGTTACGGCCTCACGCTTAACACGAGCACCTCTATAGTTTCGCATATCACTCCTACTTATAAGAGCTTTCGTAGAGCCTAGTATAGATAGTATAACTCTAGTTTTGTCTATACTATAAACGTTCTCTGCCAAGACAGCTAGATTATCTAACGTGTCTGTGCGTGTGATGCACGCGAGCCAACCAATGCCCTTTAGGAACAGCTCTAGGCGGAATAAAACTTGCTTACTGCCTGCTACCTCGCTCATAGAATTTTCCATTCATAAAATGATTGGAGCGTTTCTATCATGACCTCTCAGCACAAGACTAAATGATTGAATTGGAAGAATAACATCAACGCTGAACGCTCACCGAGCTCAGTCAATTGGAAGGCTCTTGAGGAATATGCAATCGACATAAAACGGAAGCATACGAACCATAACGGCGCAATTACTTGCCAGCTCTCTGCTAAGTACAATTTCGGTAGGCTGCACGTAGCCCGGCGACTCGACTTTCACGATGGAACCAGTTGGGTGGCGCGACTGCAACTGCGCAGAGCTACCGCCGACTCATTTCAACGCCTAGTACAGGAAGTTCACACGATTCAAGTTATTCGAGAACGATCAACTATTCCGGTTCCAGAGATATTCGCGTACGACGCCAGCTACTCAGCAGCGGATTTTTTGGACGCCTGGGCGAAACAGGCAACATTTCCTTACAACGAGAACACCTGAGCTTGCTGAGGGGGTCTTGAAATCTATTAGAGGGTTTCCATTGCAACTTGTAGACTTCGCCCAACAGCACCGCCTCCAGAAAGGACCCTTTCCAATTATTCACACTGATCTATATGAAAGCAATATTCTTGTGGACTCTGAGTACTGTATTCATGGTGTGATCGACTGGGAGAATGCGATTGCTACCCTTTGGGAAATGGTCGAATTTATCAAAGATTTGTCTATTGTACCACCTGTGATGGATGGTCCGCTTTATCACGAGGAGTTGGACCAGGAAATGCTCGCTGAACGAAGGTCTATTGAAGTTGTTGAGAAACTCAGAATCTGGCTCATGCAATTTGATTATACCTTGATGGTAGGATTGGCTTCTACTCAAATATATTTGAGTTGTTTGAGTAGAAGCATGAATTCAAGAAGCGAAGTGTTGGTGTGTCTCGCTTGATCCGTGCCAGTTGACCTGCTGCCTCGGCAACTAGCGCATCTGTTCATGTCAACACCACATGGCCAGCACGAGTGCACTCAACCAAGATGCCCAAGCGAGCTCGTTCGGCCAGCACTGCAACCGGCTCGGACGTGAGCGCTCACAACGCCCTGCTGCGCACCAAACGCCGCGCCTGCAGCACGCCGCTTCGAAGCCCGCCACGGCCGGCCGTCGCTGAAGCGCAAGCGTGCTCGCTGCCCCTCACGCTCGACAACCTCGCCCAACACAGTCTTAGCTGCAAGTCGCAGCCTTGCCCATCGCCCGTGTCGTCGCGATCGGGCTCACCAACACGCAGCGCCTGGGACAGCCGCGCGACGCTGCGGTCCTACCGGATCGAGGTTGACGTCGCGCGTGCGCTGCCCACTCAGCTCCAGGAACATGTCGACACGGTCCTCTTGCGTGCGCGAGATGGCCCGCGGTCGCCCAATGCGAAGCGCATCGTTCAACAGCGGCCGGCGGCATCGCTGGAAAACGAGAGCACCGGCATCCGCAGGCTGGAGCCGCTGCTGCTCTTTGCTGGCGAAGATGACCCCAACACAGTCAGTGGGGTGCCTATGATATCGAGCAAGCTCAATTACAACCTCTCGCGCGACTTCCTCCCGCCCGCGCCACCAGGCAAGACGCTCCTCCGGCTGTCGCAGCCCCAGGCCGACACCATCATCGGCTACCTCTCCAACAACCAGGCCTTGTCGACGGAGCCTCCACTGGCGACAGCGTTCAGCGTCGACGAGGAAGAAGCGCTGGCGAACTTTACTCTGAACCCGGTCTTGATATTCCCTTTTCTGACCTCGCAGTGGAAGCCTGCCTCGGGCGAATCCCATGTCATTGCACACGTCCAAAGCGCCCGAGATGGCGCTACTATTGTTCGCTACCTCGACGAGTTCTACAGTATTGCGCGTGGGCAACCGCCAACCGCACTCGAATGCGCACACATCTCGGTAACGTGCGACATCCAAGCCGTCAATATCTGGATGCACTGGCGCGAGCTCGATACTGCAGGCGCTGCCACATACTACATGAAGAGCATATACGACTGTACTCTGCGTAATGAGAAGCATTTGCTGGAAGCAAGGGAGCTGCTACGGAACCACATTGAATACGCTCTCCGTGCCCGATTGCAGTCACTCAAGCGAGAAATTGGGCCATTCAGCCACGAGTTTACTAAGATGAGGATAAAGACGGCGAAGAATGCAGGCTCGTCCAGGAATTCCGTTCAATCGGATTCGACAACCATCCCGCCAATCTCACTACCACCCACGCCGTCATCGAACTCTGTCAGATTTGAGCCGGAAAAGAGGGAGAACAAGCGGCAGCGCGTCGAGGACAATAATTTGAACGATTGAAATGATCCTTGACTCCGACAGCATATTAGCAGCCGCAGACGTCAAATATTTCTCTGTGGTTTCTCCCTTCACCATGGCCAATCTCACGACCCCGTTCAAAACCTCGAGCTCAACACCTCGGCGCGATTCTAGGATCACACAGCAAGGGAGGAACATGAAGAGATAGAAACGAGCAAATGAGCTAGTGCGCTCCACTTGTGCTATGATGCTAGCAGTTTGTTGGGCATGACACGCTGCTTTTCCGACCAGACTATCTGCGTCAAACTGCGCGAGCCCGAAGATGGGCTGTCATCTTTGAAATTATCTAATCAAGCCCAAAGTCCGAATATCACTTCTGGCGTATCGATGTAGTTCATCTCTGTGGCAATGGCGGCTGGCAGTGGCTTGTCACACAGGGATCAGTTTGGCGCCATCAAAAGAATTAGTGAAGCGAAGCACTTGATCATCCAGCGTGGGCGCATTTGCACATTAATGACGAAAATCCTCGTCCAAACAAAATTCGCAAATGGCAAGCAGTTCCCCTAAGTACGACTACCTAAGGAAGCTCCCTACCAGGATAAGCCTACAGCCTGTGTTTCTGCAGGCGTAGGGGGATTGGATTCCAGCAACAAACACGTAGCATCCTGGGGCACAACTGTGCTTGCGGAGCTGAAGATGGAGAAGGAGAGGGAGAAGGAGAAGGAGAAGGAGAAGGAGAAGGAGAAGGAGAAGGAATTACAAATCACTGTCTCTGAAGTATGTTCTTACTCGCGTCAAATCCGGTGTTTTAGCTCGTCGCCAAATGGTGCGGATCTTACAGCGCCTTTGCATGTATTCTTTTCACGACCTTTGCAGCTCTCTCCCACTTGCCTTGTCGAGCAGACTTAGTTGCTCTTACTATCATTTTGTAAGTTGTGTTGTCAGCGCGCTCAGGTGTTCGTGGCAGTGGGGATAGCTAAGCGAGCTGCGTCAGCGCGCCTAGGTGTTTTCCGTGGTTCTGCGCCACGCGCCCAAGGAGGTGCTGGGTGCTTTTTTTTTTTGGCTGGGTAAACATGGTTGTCGTGGCGTCTAGACTGCGGCTGCAGGTGGGGAGGAGGTAGTGGATTATGTTCAGCTCTCAAGCGAGGTGGGTTGTGTATTACGCTGAGAAGATGCTGGTTGCTGGTGAGATGCACTAGAGAAGGAACATTGGTTCGCTGGCGGTCCCCAGCTGCGAACCGGCGCCTGGGCTGGTGGCCATGGGCTAGCAGGAACATCAGTTCGCCAGCATGTCCCAGGCCGGTAGCCACAAGCGCGAGCCGGAACATGACTCCACCAGCGCGTCCCAACAGCGCACGAGACCCCTAGTGCGAACACGGGGGCAGCTCTACCCCACAGCGCCGCCTCCTACATGCCCCGCACCACCCGCTTTTCGTGCCCCTCCCCCCAAGCTTCGCCCCGAAGCGTTGGGGCATGGAGGGGTAGATAGGGTAAGGCGTAAACAAGGCTAGGCGGGGCTTCTCCAACGCCGCCCCCTCCTCCGAGTTTAGTTTTCAAGCCAAGTTCGATGCAAATAAGAGTTTCTTTTCTGCAATGCTTTGCTTGCCCGCCTGATGAATCATCGCGCCTGAGGTATCCGCGTTGCGTTTTCGTTGAAGTCGAAAATGTAATGCGAGTTTGGGTGTTGGGGGCGCTCACAGGACAGCATCAGCCGGCGCGCGACACTGCCGCCTTTGTCCTAGAGCATTCAAGCGCATGCGCAGCCCTAAGCGAGCTCAACTCAGCTCAGCCCTAATGTAAGGGGGACGTGGTGACAAGAGCGGCCCTTCGGCCTTCGGCATGGCAAGCGTACCTGTCGGCGGATATCACCGTGTGCGAAGAATCACCGTTGCAAGTAACGTACTAGGCTTGGGCAAAGCTAAGCTTGACTACGAGGTTTCGAACTATGCACTTTGGGGTTCATATATACTGCGTGGGTTAGTGATTGCTAACCCACTAACCTTGTCACGTGTTTAGGTTGTGTTCGGTTGCGTCATCCCAATCGAGTTCCTGGTATTCGTACGTTGGGCTGATTGGCTCGAACTCGGGCGAGCTTGTCTGATTGGGATAGTTATTCGTAGCATGCTGTTGTTTTAGACAGTTAGTCTGGTTACAACTAATGTGCTGTGACGTCGCACAGGCTGCGAACAACCAGAACAACTCTAGGACCGACGCATTCAAGCAGCAGAGCTACCTCGCATTTGCAAACAACCGAAAAGCATCCTTTCTGCTTTTACCATGTAGCTTACATACGTATACAAGCTCCGAAAAGGCCCCCGAGAGCCCACATGAAAAAGATCGCTAGGGTCCCGGTCCTGGCTTGCGACTGGTTTTGGGCATCATGTTTGACACTGACTGGAAGCATGAGATTGTTCTCACATTTTCGAGTGGGTATTTCTGATAGATGCGAATATAAGTTGTGCGGAATTATTGCAAAACCTATACCATGCAGCTAGTGAGGGATCATACGGAGGGCTAAATAGATAGCATGCATGCGCTCACTCCAAGCGAATCTTCATCAGCCCCAACATCCATCATGCGAACACGCTGATCGCCGTAGTTCTGCACCCTGTTCCGATGCTTACCATATCTACGTGGCAAATAATATGGCAAGATAGCCTTCTGTCATTACCTACGACAGGGCTATCCCTACTGCAACCATAGACACCTCGCAATGGAACTCTCTTCGGGGGCAAACAAACATGTCCTATGCCGACTGCATGAGGACTCTGTGCATTCCAGGGCTGGGTATTGTCCGGCCCTCCTGCTTAGTGCCCTTGGGAGCGTGCTACGATTAAGCGGACTCGGAGGCTCCTAGACAGGTTAATTGCTCTCATGCTCGATACCTTGTCAGGGCTGGAGCCTATGAATCTCCCCGGGCCTATTGTCCGACCAGTCGAGGCTTTACTAGCCAACCAGCAACTCAAATGTCCTGCCCGACTCGGAAACCCTACTGTGGGTCCATCCAAGTATACCGGCGATCCTCAACATGTGAAAATAAGTACGAGTTTTAATCCTGAAATCGTTTTCGGTAGTCATATCTAGGTCTGGGACCTAATATCGCGGTTTGTATATGAGAAAGAAGGTGATTCTTAATTACGTGGACTAATCCCGCGACGCGTTTTGAGCGGATCCTTCACCCACCAAGCCCGTCATGATTAAAGACTGTAAGACACGAACTCAGTACCAATTCCCAACCACTCAATCAACTACTGTAAAACGCCGCCAGCGTCTTGATGGTAGGCAGCCTTTCCTCAAAGTGGTAACCGTCATTATCACGCAGTGCAACCGTCAATCCTACAAGATGGTTCCGCGTAAGCCACATGCTCACCAAGTCCGCGCAGGTCCATGTAAGGTCGCCAGCATCAGGTGGCTTTCCCGTATTGGCCTTGATCGGCACACACTGCATGACATTCTGATAGATCTGAGAGCCTTTCGGGAAACCAGACTGTGCCAGCGTATCGTCCAGGACGTCGCGGTATGTCCACTTCTTCTTCTTCTTAACCACCGTATAGATCTTCTCCGCCCGCGCCGCCAAGCCCTTCGCACCACCGTAGCTGCTGCCCACATTGCTCTGCTCCATGCCCCACATCCCATTCTGCCAGTCGGCCTCGTATCCCGTGTGCGGCCGCGGATAGCAATTCTGATTCGGGCCGATCAGCTTGCCTGGGTATTTGGTAGAAGCGCAATCGCAGATGGTGCCGTAGGTCTCAGTCTTCGGATTTGGGTTTCCGGCTTTGCCCTGGCAGAGACTGTATGAAAAGACCTCGGTGGGGAAATCCGATTTGGGTGGCAACTGCGCCGGGTAGACGAAGCAGGTGTCGCAGCGGATGGCGTCAAGCCCGTTGGGGTCGCCCTCTTTTACCTTGGGCGCACGATAAAAGTCCCCAACGCGAAAGACTCCCTCGTGAATGGCGTAGGCTGAAACCACGGCGGCCGCCCATGCTGCTGGTTTGACCTTTGGGTTCTTCTTGTACTCCTCTGAGCTGAGAAGGCGTGGAGGGAAGTACTTGGGGTCCCAGGGATTGCCGTTGCCATCGCGGGCGTTTGGCACGGTGTACTTTTTAACCCAGTTGACCACTTTTCTGTCTCGGTCGCCGAGTTGGTTGATGTTGGTGATGGCACCCCGCGCGGAGGTCGCCATGACAAGGGCTACGATAGTAAGTAAGAGTAGTCTTGCCATCTTGGAGGTTGTGTTGATCTTGGGAAAGGCTGAAGGAAACAAATTTGCTCATAACCCTGAGGGTATGCCTCTACTTATAGCCGCGATTCCATTCTTCTAGTCTAGCCAGCGGCCCTTCAAGGTATTAGATGATCCAGCAACGTAGCCATTGACATGCATGTTGACGCCTTCATAGCATGAGACGAAATCACTGACGACCGGTAAACCATTCTTGCTGCTCCTACCTCTCCGGTGAATCATGAGATCAATTCGGCAACTGCCACGCTGAGAGCCAATAGTGATTTTATCTTCGCGCAATGAGCACTGGGGTTGCCCAATGTGATCTCAGGGATGATGATGCCTACACGAGCACGACGGTGAGTTGTAAAGCCTCTCGTCTACCTCAACTGCTTTGGGCATAAACAGACAGCCATAAGTGGCAATGTACAGCCATGTGCCACCAAATTAGGTAAAATAGGTGGTGTGGATGGTATTTGCGACTGAAGTTGCTAGAGAACAGTAATTCTCTAACAGAAAACTTTGTGGAGAATTACTATTCTCTACAAATTTCAGCTGCAAACACTATCCTCACACCACCCATTTTACCTAATTTGGCGCCACATGGCTGTACATTGCCACTTATGGCTGTCTGTCTATGCCCAAAGCAGTTCAAGTAGACGAGAGGCTTTACAACGTACTGTCGCGATCATGAATATCTCAACAATATTAAAATTTCAGTTTTTTGGTGTATTTTGAAGTGCCCGCCCGCTTGCTGATTATGTTAGTCGCCGCTCACTAAATTACATATTTGTGGGTGTCACCGACAGGATAGATGTGCTTTGAAATTGAAATCCGTTACAATAGATTGTCGTACACAGGCTCAAACAACTTATCAGTCTGTATCGGCTATCAATTCGGACAATGGCAAATACAACCGCTGCCCGCATTGTTATGTTCTAAATTCATCTATGTTGATTCATTTTCTCGCCTAGACCTCTACGACCACTTCTTATTCGAAGTTGTCGTTGGCGTTGGAGCTAACGCTCGACCTGGTCATGTAGCAGCCAGCATCTTAAGCGAGTCCTGCTGCTGAATGCCAATTTCATGCGACTCGCCCGTTCTGGCAAAACGATCAAACGCAGTTCATGATTTACTCCCCACCCTCAGGCTGATGGCCCGTTCATTTTTTGGTCAACCTGCATCATCAGCTAGCTGTAATTGTTCGTTGTCACGTGTTCAGCATCTAACATGGTCCAGACCGAGATGGCCGTTCAGCTCAGGACTACATATTGCGGGAATACCAACTAGAATACATCGCTTAAAACCACCAACCTGGGTAACTTGCAGGAAGCCATCACTTGATAAACGTTCTTCACACTGCCGTATCTACCAGTTGGTCGCTCTAAAATTATTCAAGCATGAGAAAAGCGGGAATAACTTTCTCAGGCTGAACAGCACTACTCGCTATGCTGTGGTATGATTCTAATGTGACGAACTGGCATTTAGATGCTGTAGTATCACTCCATCACGACGATGAGTCTGGACCGCGGAATAGGCCAATAAAAACAAACCTCGTAGGGGTCGTGACCGCAAAAGCACGGTCCAACGGTCAGCATGACGCCACGCTTGAGTTTCCAATTTTGGACACTTCCTCGGCATCCGTCAAAGCAAAGCGATTCTATAGATGTCTTCATCGATACTTGGCAGGAGGGCGAGGAGGTGATCCACGATGAACTGGTCAGGGGCAGCAACAAAGGAAAAGCAGGCTACGATAAGATACGATTTTGCGCACAGCAAGCGAAACGTGATGGCCTAGATTACGTTTGGGTGGACACCTGCTGCATCAACAAAGCAAATCATGTCGAACTCCGAGAGGCCATCTCCTCGATGTTCTGCTGGTACCAAAACGTGGCCAGATGTTACGTCTTCTTGTCGGACGTTCCGTATGGTAAGCGAAAAGCAGATACAGAGCTTGTTGAGTCTGCCTGGGCCTCAGCCTTTCGGACGAGCAGATGGTCTACTCGGGGATGAACCCTCCAAGAGCTACTAGCGTCAGGGTCTGTGGAGTTCTTCCCGAAAGAATGGAGGAGACTTAGTGTCAAGACTTCGCCGCAGACACACATCCGTGAAGCGACGAGAATACCAGAGGCGGCACTACAAAGCGTTCCATTGTCTCAGCTCAGCACCAATCAGCGGCTGAGGTGGAGCGAGCATCGAGAGACCAAAATTCCCAAAGACCAAGCGTACTGTTTGATAGGCATTTTCGGACTTCAGATCACCCCATTTTACGGCGAAGGCGTGAACGGAGCATTCAAATAGCTAATGGATGAGGCCAACGCCCTGAATAGGTTTCTTCACGACCTGTGCTTAAGCGACCCTTGCGATGATAAGAAGCGCATTGAGAATACAAAGGGCGGTTTGCTTCAGGGCTCGTACCGCTGGGTCCTCGACAACAACACTTTCCAGCAATGGCGTAACGACCCGCCGAGCCGACTGCTATGGTTAGTTCGGCAAAGCATCGGGCTGTTGAAGAAGTACAATCAAGCGGGCGGCTCTCTGTTCCAAGACACCAACGCCTGGGTGGCCTTGTCCGACATCTTCACAAGCATGACGCAGGATGCAGACCTCAAGAAAAGCTAGAGGCCCTCAGTATTTTTCGGAGTATGTCAGCTAGAGTGCTGTCGATGGCTAAACTTGCAACTTTAGTGAAGATGACCAGCAGCCCGTGCATAGCTCTTGATGCTAACAGGACACAGGGAACAGCAGGTACGGATGCATTGATGGAGCTTGTCCAAGATGCACAACGCTTCATTATGTACCACAAAGTAGGGATTCCACACCTTGGAGAAGGTTGAGCGCTGTGTCGACAGAGTGCACATCGTCCAATAGTCGTTTGATGGTCTTTGGCGCGTCTTTGAGCTGCTGTAGGTCTTCTAGAAGAAGCTGTATGCCGTGTAAGGCTGGCACAGTGATGCCAACGACTCCGGCGGTGATGCTGAAAGGATCAGCCATTTCTATTTGACGAATATACGGTAGAAGTTAGACTGAGATAGATGAAGAAGAGGATAAATAGCTTCAGCTGAGCACTATATGGGGGGTTGTTCTGGATGAAAGAGATTGGCTGCTAACTTGCGCTGCAAAGCGCACTCGCCAAACTGAGCCTTCTGCTGGCGCTTCGCAGCAGGTACCAACAAGCGTATGCATCAGCGGCTGTCGAGGAAGGGGACCAGACGAACTTTCCACGCAGCTGGACGGTACAACAGCTTTGGTAGGAACTTCGCTGTCGTTGAGTACAGCAGACTGGTACAAGGCTGTAGTAGAGCTACTCCGGAGAAGTAGTTTTGGTGCTCATTCGAGGGACAGAGGACAGAGGCGAAGGTAAGCTTCATGTTAGATTATTGGTTTAGAATTGAAGATAGGGTTTGTGGCTGATTGGTTGTCTTGAGGACTGGTGGACTAAGGGTTGAATATCCGTGTGGTATTGTGAGTCTCTGTCGACGGCCTTCTTACGCCTCAAACCACTTTACAATCATTACGGCGTATTGATTCTTAGGATCCACACCGCAAAGCCCAAAATGTCGAAGATTGGCTTGTGCGTTGCCGTGCCAAGAAAACCCCTTTGCTTGGCACGGAATTCAATAGAGCCGACGTTGCTCCAGAACGTGCGACAATAGCGCAAGTTTCTCAGAACTGATGTTCTCCACGGCGAGGCTCAGCGCAAGCAGCCAGTGGTCCAATGCTCCTGCACCACTAGCCACCCGCAATCTATGAGACCCACCCCTGTTTCATAGCGCAACACGAGCAGCTTCGCAAACTGCTAGGCTAGTAAACGGGTAGGGGTTGGGTCGGGCCCGCACGGACGAGAACACCAAAATTCCGAGCTTTGCTTCTTGATATCGTATTTGATACTGGAGGGAAACATTTTTAAAAAATTTATAAGATAGATGTATATATAGAGAATAATATGCTAAAATCCTAGAAAGTCTCGACGGCTCTAGAATTTTTTTCTGTTATCTTTTTATTTCAAAACATAAAAAGATAGATAGAAATTATACTAGTGGTAATAGATTTCTTTAAAATTTAAGTATATTATTCTTTATATATAGGTATATCGTACATGAATTTTGCATCAAGATCTCTAGTACTAGATAAGATATTAAGAAGTGAAGTTTGGAAGTTTGGTGTTCTTGTCTGTGCGCACCAACACACGATCAGCCCATTCACCAGCCTATTGGTACCCATGGAAAACTCCTCAAAGATCGCTGAGCAATCCTCCAGATAAGGTGGCCCTTTCACTAATACACATATTCTAGTAGAGAAGTCTTCATTCGCGAAGAGCAAGCTTGTGGAGACGAATATTCACCCCCCATTTGGGTCCACATTGGCTGGTCGGTCACCAGACTCATCATACCTGCCTTGGTGTCCTGGCCCAGCTTCCATTGGGTGTTGAAGTTGGGTGGGGCTACCCCCTACACCATAAAAGAGATGCCGGTCTCCATACACCCTCGACAGAAATAGTCAGCTGAAATCTTGCATGTTTGCAGATACAAAATCGATCCACACACCACCATCACATTTCCAATCTGTCGTCCAGATCACGTCTCTAAGGGGGCTCTGTGCACAAACGATCCAAGTACAAAAATACGGAAATGAAGGGCATTTAATGCAGCGTTAGCGATATGCTTTAAAAGGTGCACCAGAGGATGAGTAGGAAAAGAAAATTCTGAATCTTTGCGAAATGTATTAAAAAGCTTCGATCGGAAGAGCACTTGCAGATCAAGGGAGAGGAAAGCCCAGATAATCACGATAGAGAGCGCAGCGGACGAGGCAGACACCTGACCCGGCATCCATCGCATCCATGATCATTCGCATCACGCTCCAGATACAATCTTGCATCTTACACACGATTTAGTCCACCGCAAAAGTTTGGCGGATGTTCAGGGGAGAATTTGAGAGATGATCGAACTGCAGGCATGAGATGAACGTTCATAAACAACATAATGTTGTTGGGCCACTCTGTTCACAAACTCGATCCAGTTGAGAAGAAGTATTGCCAATTAAAAAGATATTGATTTTAGGACTACCAAGGAAAAGAGATGGAGAAGGATAGTGATGTTTGTGGGAATTTGGTCGTCTCCATAAACGATGTTGACCTGTCTCAGCGACTGTGCGAAGCAATGTTCAACAAAACCAAAAAAGAGCGATACCCTAACTCAAAACCTCTCAATCCTCACATAACCTAGTTGCGTTGATTTGTCCTAATATTCAGCGTATCATATCTGCGACTCAGGCTTCGACCAACTCTGTGTCTTCCAGCGACAGTTGCTAAGTCTAGTGGCAGCTCACTTCCCAATTCCCTCGCTTGGTCCATGAATGCATCTCGTTCGCACTCGATTTGCTTGATGTAAGCAATGGCTGCATTCAGGACTCTCGGTTTGCTCGGTCTTGCACTGTTGCTCTGCGGAAGCGTCGGAACAGCACGTCGCAAGCGCTCGAGCTCCATGTTTAGTCCTTCTCGGTACTTGCGCTCTACTTGTTTGTGGGGTAGGCGCTGTGGTAATTTATCGGAGCTGCCTCTTTTGGTTAGTGGACAGCTACGCTTGCGCGGAGGCAATGAAGTTTTAGTGGACCTCCGTGACTCGCGTCGTGGTTCTGGCGGTGGCGCTTTGTTGGAAAGGGGCGAATTCGGTTGCCCACCTGCGGAGGATATGTGTCGTGACGGTGGTTCAATGCTGGAAACGGTGTCGGTAGGAGTGGGAGTGGGAGTGGGAGTGGGCCGATAGAACTTGCCGATGCGTTCAAAGGGGGCCAAATCAACTTCCGTCCATAAAAGAGAGCATTGCGGGCTTAGAGTTGTAACTGGCGTCGCTGGTACAGGCATTACAGCAATGCCGTTGGGTACGGGCAACTGTGCTACGGCACGAAAGTTGACTTCACTCTTGGCGATGTCGTCATCGCAAAAGTCGGAGCCGTAGACCTGGCCGAAGTAGTTATTGGAAAGCGGGCTGTACGTGCTGGTCAGATATGAGTTATCGAAGCTGTCAAAGATCTCGAGGTCGAACATCGATATGTCTGGTGGGTCTACCAGTAGGTGTGGTGGGGACTTGCGGCTGGGCATTATGGGGTAGCCTTGGCAGGTCTTGGTCCATTTGGGAAATTTTAGTCGATTGGATCTGACAGGTAGAAAATTAAGCAAGTGCTGAGTGCAGATTGTCTCTATCTGCGCTTCTAATCTGTCACTCTGCTCGCACTTGGGGTTATGAGAGATATGTGTACGAGTCGCTAGCGAATTCGTCTCTTACCCCGCACGACCCTTGTCGCGCTTGACGAGGCGATCCTCTATTATCTCTAGCTTTCCTGCAGTTAAGCGCTAACCGTTAGCATCATGATCGGCGATCGACGATACAAGGGCCTGACCCTGCCGCAGTCGAAGTTGCAGCCTGCGAATGGGAAGCCGATTTCGCTAACGACTATAAAGGTTGCAGTAGCAACTATGTCACGTAATTATCGGACGTTTGACAGCAGATATCAGTCCAGTACGATTTACACAATGACACCGAGAGTTCTAGAGGTCTCCAGGGTCGAATATGGTTTGGGGAGATGCGCTTGGAGATGTCTATAACCCACACAAACGGAGGATCAACAAGCTTTGGGTTTGGAATCTTGGCAAGAATAGCGGAAACACCTTGTGATAGATCGTGATCCCAGCCGAAGAGAGGCGTCTGAAATCGGGTGATATGGGCTGATACAATCGGCGAGAACGGTCAACCCTCCAGAGAAGCTGTACATCAGGCATTGGCTAGCGGTGCACCTTAATTATCCGTCCTTGGTCTCGTTGGCTGCACCAGTAGTTTCCGAGATGACGACTGCCAAACCCCACGCCACGATAGATTAGCGAAAGATAGGAGAGTTAGAAAACCAGATAAGATGTCAGGAACATTAGCATCTAAGTACATTTAGTCCTATCCCGGCGTCATCCGAGATGACAGGCACGATCATATTCTGGCCCTCATCTTTCACTCACCGCATGGGCAATCACATCAGCTCCAAACAGGCTCTCTACGCCCTCAGTGCTTTCATCGTATTCCAAATAATCTTCCTTCTTCAGACCGTCACCTCCCGCTCTGTCGGCAACACCAGCCGATGGCATAATGGACAATACCTATGAGACCCAGTAAACCATTTGTCAAAGCATTGTAAATGATATATGTGATCGCAGCTCAATGCACGAACAATCTCCTCACCCTTAATTACCTCTAAACAAATGACACTGTAGCGAATTCAGCATGATAGATCCCATCAAGATTAGATATAAGTTACCATATTCTTTCTTCAGTATTCTTGTATCGTTGACCTAGAGCACTTGCCTGGTTCTCTTCACACCACCTACTCAGAGTTTCAGGCGGTAGGGATTGATTCAATTGTTCGACTGCACTGGATGGCGTCTCCCGGACACGACCTCGACTGGTAGTACAGTATATGAAAACTCTGTAATCTCGAATCAATACTAAGTCGTACCAACAAGATACTCTACTACACTTACCCAAGTGCGAGGATGAGTACAGATGTTGCAATAGATATAACAAGGAGATCCAATGAGTTTGATGTACTCCCAAGATCTTCAGATTTCTTTTCCAAGCCAAGAAATGGGGTTGTCGGCATGATGTCGATCTCGTCCTTTACCTTTTTGCTTCGCGTATAATTCAATTGGAAATATTGAAAGCTACTTTTTCAACAATAAGGCTCCAGGCAAATATGTGTTGTTGTGTCACGCCATTTGCGGCCGCTGGCGGCCGTGATCATGATCGCCACACCTGGGGTTCTGCATCTGAGATCTCCCTCTCTACGATCAGGTCATCTCACCATTGTTCACGAGGAAGATCAAAGTTTCTGCGCTTTGATCTCGTCATCATGCCTCTGAGCTTGGTCGGATATGTTCGCCCCTGTGCTGCCTAAGGTAATATGTTTGGGTTTTTTTTCTAACGTGTTGGGTAACTAGTCAAACAATATTTGCTACGTTAGGCTCAGATTTTTTTTGTTGTTATTCACGCTCGATGATGGCATAGTCTAAAGTGGTCTGAGCCTTGGCGGTGGCGTATTGAGGGGTCAGACCATCCCCGCAAAATCGGGCGCAACCTAGAACAATCCGCAAGATGCGCCTTAGCAACTCGCCGACCCGCTGAATAATGCCATGGTATTCTGCATGTTTTCAATCTTGATTCCTTTCACATACGGTATAGGGCTCTCGAGCCTGGTCAAACTTATCAACCCCGCTTTTGTGTTGATTGTAGCCATCTACTATCTTAGGAATGCCTAACCACTTAATTTTGTCCCCGCCAAAGGCCTTCTCATACGGCTTCTTATTAATAAGGGCGGTGGTTGGTCGACGGCGTAGCTTGTTGACGATTGTAACACCGTCGGCCACAGTAGAGGCAAAAAGAACTACCTGTGAATCGCGTCAGGCCATCTCCAGTACTGTATTGTTCTTGGAGACCGCGTAGTAGGTGTCTACCCAAGCTGTTGTAGCTGTAAACTCCCTCTTGAGCCTTATAAGATTGGCGTCAAATCGTTCTTTTTGAAGCTTCTTCTTACCGCGGGCCACCGCGGTAGGAACACCAAATGATGCCTCAGCCTCAGCCTCAGTCTCCCAGTCTTCCTTCTTAGCAGTCCCAGCACCACCTATGCCTTGCTCCGGTAGATATTCAAGTAGTGGCATTGGTGTAAAGAGGTTGTCCATCCAGAGGATGTGGCGACCTGGTAGAAACAAGCGCTGCCCATCAGGGCCTTTGTCAGGGACGAGCGTGAGTGGGCACGCAGTCAGTAGGCGTAAATTTGGCCAGATCAACGATCTCAGCATCGAGATTGGCGGGGCCTCGGGTGGCGCCTCGGGTGGCGCCTTTGGCGTGGAAAAGCCAGTCAAGTGTAACGCCGTCGCTAGCTAGCCACCAGATTTTAAAGCCATCTGGCGTAGGCTTTGACTCAATAACAATCACCTCACTGATGCGCTCAGTAAATCTAGCTATAGCTTCATCAATACAGAGATGCTTACCAAGCTCCCATAGGGCCAGCGACTGAGTACGTAGATGCTCAGAGATCCCATACACGCCCAAACGGTGATTTAAACGA
Source organism: Ophiosphaerella korrae (assembly GCA_028456385.1). Lineage (NCBI taxonomy): Eukaryota > Fungi > Ascomycota > Dothideomycetes > Pleosporales > Phaeosphaeriaceae > Ophiosphaerella > Ophiosphaerella korrae. The sequence goes on along the minus strand of JALNQF010000079.1, from coordinate 147,304 downwards.
TTTTGGAACTTCTATATAGCATACGTAGCGATAAAGCTGCCCCTAGCGTACGCGCGACATGTAGCTGTTGACTGTATGAGTAGGCGCGCTTTGGCGTAGCTTACTCCAGTACTCCACAATTGATGGCTCTTGGTGGACGCCAATATATATAACTATCGCGAATTAGGTGTAAAGCTCGTTCGGCGGCGTCAGATTTCACGCCCTGGCGTAGGGCTCGTTAGCGGTGTTGGCAGCTCGAAGCTGTTTGGCGTGCTGGTTCGTGTGGTAGGCTAGCCTGTCAAGTACGGCGGTGTAAAAAAACAGGCCCAACAAGACGATAGGATTGTCGGTATCTACTCCTTGAAAGAGGTGCGCGTACCCAGCGTCGTAGTTGTGGATTGAGAGAGGCTGGCAGGCAGGTGGCGGCGTAGGTGTCAATTTTGGTGGGTTACCGCGAGGTTTGGTGTATTTGGTATAACCAACAATATCAGGATCGTCACCCGCGCCGGCGGGCATCTTTGCAGTGAATGGTAAAATTGATTTATATGGGAAATATTATGGGACCGAATTTCCCTATTCTCACGATAGATTTATGGTGGTGAGTTCACCTACGCGCTGATTGGCCAACACCAGGTGGTCCGTAGGGGGGCGGGTTTGGCGGTGCAGGGGATAATACAAGGGGGGACACATACGGATTGCTAGCGTGGTTCGGGTCCCACTAACTAGATGTATTGACTATGCCTTTTTGTATAAGGATTACTAAGTAAAATACATCAGGTTACCATTTTGTATGTCCGCCACCTGCCATTATTACCGCCCAGCAGGGCTGCTTCATGGATCTGATATATTTGAGGTAGTGTAGTCCCTCATGTATTGCATTAATTCAGCCTCTGTATGACGTACGGCGGCAGACCCTGATACCAAACTCGTCAGCAATTTCTTCGCGAGTCTTGCGGCGTTGCTCGGCGTTCTAGGTAGCATAGCGTACAAGTAGCTTTCGAAGAGGTGTATCGAGTATTAGTAGCTAGCCGTAAGGCTTTGTAGGCGTTAGCTGGGTCTTCAAGTAGTAAGAAATAGTAGACTAAGGAATACCAAGCTTCCCTGCAATTTATTCCTGGGATAGGCCCTCCTCTCTAAGGGTCCATATCTGTACGCGTTGCTTGTAGCTGAGCCGGCGTTGTGGCATCTCGACGAAAAGGCATGAATTTGGTACATTTAGTTACCAGCAAAACTGTGTGTAAAACAGTGTCACAGATTCTCGAGCCTTCTACGCACAGACCTGCCCCCACCGAACGCGCTAGCAATCCGTATGTGTCCCCCCTTGTAGGTATAGCCTAGGATTATCCTGGCTAAAATCGCCTAACCAATGAGACAACAATGGCATGTGAAGATATTTGGCCGACCTGGGCGCGCCACATGGGTCTATTGGGGGTGGGTAAATGCCGTCATGCGCCTGCTCGGCTATTCACATCATCTACATCGGGGAGGATGCTCGGCCCAAAAGGCGTTTGTATTGGATAATCCCACTTGAGAATGTCAAAAGACTTGGTCTTCCAGACCGACTCAAAAATCTTTTCAACACAACTGCCGGATCGTATACTTTACCCCTGGACTACCCGCTGCCGCTAGACCAAATATTTTACTTTGGGGGGTTTGACGCTTCTACAGAAGCAAAAGTGGTCGGCCATCAACAAGGCACGACCACTCCTCGGAAGTTTCGCGGCGTGTGTCGCAAATTCAAGTGGAGCAGAAGTATTGCATAGCAGTGGAGGGGCGCTTGAAGTGACGAGATCATGTCATCCATTTTTTGCTTTTTTGAACCACTAACGCACACTTATTGATGAGGTGTTCACAAGGATTCACCAGCTCCGCGCATTCAACATCATGCCACCAAAAACACACCAAATCTCACGTTCATGTGCTCAAAAAGTTGAAAATTTGCATTTATTTCTGTCCATCAGGCACAAGATTCGATTCAGTTTGCAACTTACCAAAATTACGAGCTCTAACTCACTTGCAATATGCCTATCTTGACTCTATACTGCACTGAGCACGGCAGCACCGCTGACGTAGCCAGGCACATCTCCGCTCATATAGCTGAGCAACTACCGCCGACCGAGGTTCACGACATGCGCGACTTTGATGTTTCAACTCTCAGCCACTACACTGCCATCATAATCGGTTCCCCGGTCTACGGCGCACACTGGCCGAGCGATGCTATCAACTTTATTATCGCCAACAAGGAGGTGCTGATCCGTAAACCGCTGTTTGCATTCTCAGTCGGTGCAACTGATGCTTTGCCAAGATTGATAAGACACAGATGGCAGAAATGGGAGGAAAGTCGCATTCACAAGGATTTACAAAGAATACTAGATGGAATGGTATGGATGCATGTGTTGTTAGGGGGAACGCTAGATAGAGAGAATGTTACGTGTTGCACAGGGTTCATGTGTGGCTTGATTGGCGGAGTTACCGAGGGCGATTTCAGAGATTGGAATGCGATTGACACTTGGGCAGACCGCATTGTTGTGGCGCTGAAAAGGAATAAAGAGCCTGAAAGAAACTTCGATGTCTGCACTTGAGTGGCTCTACAAGATGGCAATGATGGGACCGTTAAGCTTTTTTTTTAATAAACGCTTGTTCTAATCAATCAAGTAAAAGCTCTCCGTTTGACTTGTTTGGCTGCGGCAGCAGCGTTGTTTGAATTATTTGGGAGCACCTTGACTTGTTTGGACTTACTTGTCGAAGTATTTGATCTACTTGACTGCTAAGAGATCAGTTTGTGTAACACTAAACTTGATAACCTCATAAAATGTGTACGCCTAACGAGTCAGCTTGTCAACTTGAATCAATCGACTTGGCTACTGCAACTTGACTCGAGTTGACTGGCCTAAGTTGAATTGATTCTGCTTGAGTCAACTCAATTCAAGTCAACTGATTGACTCAAGTTGCTTGTTGACAAGTCTGTTAAATGGAACAATCCAACCAAGCGCAGAGCCAATGTTTGTAAAAGTGTGTTGCGAGATGCTTGGGGGAATTACTTATGGAGATCTTAGAAAGTGGGACGAGGTTGATGCCTTTGCAGATGTAATCGTGGATGATTGAAGCAGTCGAAGGAACGCCTGGAGGATTTTAGAAAAAAAAAAGGCGAGTGAACGATTTGAATTATCTTATGGGCTTTCTGATGAATTTCACCTTCAATATGCAGTGTCACCGATGGACGTAAATCTGCATTACCTACCATAAGCGCGTAGCACTAAGAAGGCATCTCAACGAGCACATTCAACGACTTCTCATGCTGTGCATTTTGGAATGCATTGTACGCCTTTTCCATGTTATCAAATTTGAATCGATGCGTGATTAGCTTCTCGGCTGGCAATTTCCCCGATACGAGCATATCCATGAGCATTGGAGTAGATGTAGTGTCGACATGTCTCGTTGTAATGGCTATGATACGTCAGATTAGCCCCCCGCCTTCGCTGGCACAAGCCCAACATGTACGCTAATATTTGCAATTACACTGCCTGGTGCGACAAGTTCCTGACACCGATGGAAGGTAGCAGGGATGCCGACATCGCAACCCTTGTCGGACGTAACTTCCTTGACTACATCGACTGCTTGATCTGGGCTCGTGGTATGCGTGACTCCAGACGTTTTCGCGATTTTGAGTCGGCGTTCATCGCTCTCGATCATGATGATAATGCTTGGAGGGTAAAGCTGCGCGGCGAAGAGGGCCAGACTTGCCCACAAGCGAGCCTGATCAGCGGCTTGGTTCCTATTTAAGCGTGCAAGGCATGTCTTACGGTCCGTGAGGTCACGCAAGGTCCTTACGCTATCCCTGTTCGCGAATCAAGCCGCCGATCGGACTTGCTTGTTGGCAAGTCTGATGAGGGCGGCGAGACCAACAGGACCGGAACCGACAATGGCTGCAGTTAACCCTGGCGCGACACGGCCATTCAGCACACCACACTCAAACCCGGTCGGAAAGATGCCTGAAAGCATAACCAAATTCTTCTCGTCAACCTGTGGGGACACTTTGTAAAGGCTGTTATCCGCATACGGAATCCTTACAAACTCGGCTTGCGTGCCATCAATATTGTTTCCGAGGCACCACCTCCCGGCTTGCAGTGGGAATACATCCCTCTCCTAGATTACCCGCAAATTCTACAGTTGGTGATGCAGGATATCAGCACATTATCCCCCCGGGGCATAAGAGAAGGCTTGCGGAAGAGATTGTCGGGACATATGCCCTGGGTCGGGAGGTCATGGATTACAAGAAGCACCATGTAGCGCATGTAGTCGCAGAAGTACTTGCAGCAGTTGCTTGCCTCAATGAAGAATGCTGTGGAGCATGTAAAGGGTATGGAGTAGTCACGTGACATATGTCAGAGTAGCATTTCGAGCCCAGCTCAAAAGCTGAGTACATCTTGTTATAAGGGCGACCAGGTACTTTCGCTCATTATCGAATTCATAGCAATTCTCGAGTCTAGCCAAGGGCCTTGCCAGGTGTACAAGGCCCACCCCCTATGAGCGGGTTTGTAGTGCCGCTTACAAATGACCTGTGCATGGGTTCTAGATGACGCTTCTAGAAACAATACTTAGGATTATATAGGTAAGGTTCTAATACACAGTCAAGGTATATTTTTCTCTTACCATCATCCACCCACCACTATGCCAAAAACACCAAATCGTTGAGAAGCGCTTTCCACATACTAAGGAGGATGTAAGGCAGTATCTACAGGAGGAGTGGGAGAAGATTCAGATAACTGAGTACCAGAAGTATGCTACCTCAATAAGTGAGTTCTGCCAGGCGGTTATCCAGGCAGGTGGCGGACACATAAAGTGGTAGTGTTAGATGACTAACTGTTAATTATTTGTATGTAGTTTATATATAAAATAACATTTCTTCACCACTTGCTTGCTCGTGCCACCACCACTGCAACGCTACAGGAGGGATGCATGAGTGGATTGTTTTGTGGTCCCCCGAATCTTCTACACAAATCGACCATTTTCCATACAACATATGTCTGTGCATGAGGCCCACAAAACAATCCACACCTACACCGCCCTTGTACAAATCCGCTCATGGGAGGGCCTTGTAGAAGCAACATCGCTAAAATATGTCAGACGTCTGCGCGTTTCTCGATTGGGGCTGTGTGCCGTCCCGACTACACCAATCATTGCGTCCCGAATCTGGTTGGTGCCACGCGCGCTGAGCGTGCTGCCAAGACCCGGGATCATTGCGCTTAGGTCCAATAGGAAACCGCTCGGTGTCACGCGACCCAGCTACTTGTACGTAAAATACGAAGAAAGTCTTACACAGCCACGGTTTGAGTTATGAAGTGACATGACACGATGGTATGATTGTAACGGGCTGAGCCCGACCGCCACATTCCTCTTCTCTTCATCTTGACTGTAAATAGCTTCTGGCTGGAGTACAGTTCGTAGAGACGGCTGACAAGGGTGTTGTAGGTTAGCTGAATGAGAGCTTGAATATCCAAGCATGGGCCGGTCAGCTGCAACGTTTTCCGTCCCTAATCAGCCACGCCTTCACATTCGATTAATTTATATTCGTATTGTCGATAATCTTAGAATAGATTCTCTCGAGATACAATCACCGCCACGTAGAAGCTTGCCACGACAACCGTATTGTCAGACCATCAGTTGATTCTCAATGGATGTTGACTTTTAAGTATAGCAAGTTTACCGATAGCCCTGGTCGTAGTGAGGGATATAAATCGACCCAAACGACTCCCACAAAAAGTTAGAAACAAAAACCAAAGCACGCGAAACGACTATAATCCATATTGCAAATTCCCTCTATATCATGAAGCTCTTATATCTCTCAAGCCTCACACTGGCGGTAGGCAATAACCCCCCAAATGCACACTCAAACTCATGAATGGTAGTCTGCCTCCATCGTCAGACGGGACTGGTCCTGCCCGACCCTGATTAATGGATGTACAAAGAGTTATCTGGTCACATCCGGTACCTGCGAATCTGTCGCTGCAGCCAACGGCATCACACTCAACCAGTTCTATGATTTGAACCCGTCCATCAATAGGCCAAGCTGCAACAACATGTACTCTGGTTGCTATTACTGTGTGTCCAAGGATCTAATCCAAGACGCATGTCCAACGGACTACAGCCCCAACTGTGACAAGTTCTATGAGGTCAAGACCGGCGATATCTGCTGGGCGATTGTCGAACAAAACCCGCCCCTCAGTCTGAACCAGCTCTTCGAGTACAATCCATCGATTCACAATCCGGCATGCGACAACCTTAAACCAAACTGCAAGTACTGCGTCCACACGTCCACTCCTCCAAAGGTTCCAGAACCGCACCAGCCAAATATCAAGACCAATTGCAAAGAGTACTATCAGGCAGTATCCGGGGACTACTGTTACAAGATTTCGCTTGACAAGGGCGTGAACCTTAACGATTTCATGAGCTGGAATCCAGACGTGGGGCCGACGTGTTTGAACATGTTGGCGGGCTATTGGTATTGCTTGAGGATCTAGAGTCTCGTTCCAGTCCTTTTACCCAAATTGTTACCTGTACCTCGTAGTGTTATTTCAATTTAATATGTTGTCATCTAAGGAACTACTACGATTTTGGCACCATTTTCAGTCCCTACACCAAGATCTCCCACGGTATCTCAGAACCCCCAAGCCTTGACAACTAACGCAATGTGTTATTTTGCAATAAATTGTAGTCATAGGCATCCCCCTGCTCTTTCTAGGTTCTATTATTTCCAAACTTCTTCATACTCAAAGAAGGAAACCGCAAACAACAGGGCCAGGCACCCCAGCGCTAGAGTAAAATAGAACTAGCTCTTACCTTATACAATATAGGATTAGAAATATTTCTGGCATCACGTTCCTTTGGACATAGGTAGGTGGGTGAAGGACAAGTGGGGATTCTCCGGTGCGACTGCATCGCAATCCTATCCCATGCACGCTCCATTCTGCCCCCGCCTAAGCAGCCAATAGATGATGCTAGTAGACGCTAGGGCCACCGCCATAGACCCTGCCCATCTATTGCCCGATCTATTACATTCTACTGTCGCCAAAACGCTCTAAAAAAAAAGCCTCCTATGCCGCCAGCAGCGCCAGCGCCAACATGGGATCTAATGTACTTGGAAAACGAGCATCAGAGAGGTTTCCCACGCTTGCTACCTCTCGAACGCGGAGAGTGGGACATGTTTGCCTGGCGGGATAACAACGTCGTATTGTTTGCTACAACTGTCGACAATTTAGAGGAGACTGTTGGTAAAAATCGACGCCGGCCAGCAGCTACTCGGACGGGCACCTCCCTCGTTCGAACCATGTTTGGAGATCGGGCTCGCATGCCACTTGATTGTCACCAAAACGCAAGACTAACTGCAATGCTCATAGAGAGTGGTTACTACTCCATGTGATTCAACTCTAGGCTCTTGCAGATACACTCCGCATACAGTCATTATAGTCTAATCGTAATAGGACTCTTCATACAAATGTAAGACTCAATGGGCTACACGAGCAAACTGAGTTAGGAAAGCGTAAAATTTGCTCTAATTGCGCTGCGCAGGGCAAGAGAAGTGCGCCGGGAGAGGCGTTAGATGAGATCTCTGGTAATAAGCACTAATACAAAAGACCGCGGAGAACCAACTTAGGCTGCTTTTACTGCCAAATTCCATTATGCGAAGGTCAGTGCTGGTCTGATCATTTGAGTGGGGTGAATGGGCAAACTGAGCTGCTGTAACTACATCGCAATGCATTGTACTTTGCCCATTTTAGCAGCCAAGCTCATGCATTGTGTGCACGGAATATGCTGCCCCATGTCAATGGGAAGCCGCCTATTGGCTGCTTAAGCGAGGGCAGAATGGGATGGGATAGCCCTGGCAGCAACGAAAGCGCCTGAGAGCAGAATCATTCGATCAGGAGAGCAGGCTAATTGACAGGGAAGAAGAAGGCTTCTTGTCGATGATTGGAATCGCATCGACTTGCTGAATAGAACCTTCGTATCGAGTTGCCGAATCGCGCGCACTTCTGACTAGATAAAGTTGTTATATTCTAGGCTTGAAGAATGCCCTGATGGCAATGCACGGACCGGCTGTTTTGCTGCGTCTCAACGTTCTCGGCTGCACAAAGACTGATAATGTGGCGCTTGTAGGAATTATTTACCCGACGTCGATAAGCGCGATCTTGTTGGGCATCCTTGAGGATCTTGTCACCACATCATTGGCTTAGGAAAGGGGAGGCGCAAGAAGCGATCGAAAGTGGGCGAAGTGCACATGAATTATTTTTTTGCGCAATGTAGGCGAGGGGTGTGGAAGATTAGGGCCCCCCACTTTCCGAATGTGTCGTGCGCCACTTCCCGTAATGCGCCACCCACCCAACACCATAATAGCTCATTCAAAAATGAAGTTTTTGAGCCTCCGATAATAGCTAATATTATGAGATTTTGTACTGGAGTAGTAATTTAGTACTTGCGGTTAACTTGTGCTCCTTATATATACTTGGAAGCTTGACGTTACGCCCACGGCGTGTAGTGACCGGTGGAGATAGTGATGCAACTTCCAGGGACTTCCCACTGTCCAGACTTGCCAATAAATAAATAAAACAAATATGAGCAATAGTGTTCGTTTGTTAGCCGAGAGGTCCACTATTTGTAATGAGTAAGTGGCTCGCAAGTGGCTCGCAAGTGGCTCGCAAGTGGCTCGTAAGTGGCTAAGTAAGTGGCTAAGTAAGTGGCTCGTAAGTGGCTAAGTAAGTGGCTGGGTGAACGGCTAGCTAGTGTGGCCGAGTAAGCCTAATTCGTCAGCCAACTGCAACACCAAAATTCTATCGTGAGATCAACTTTACAGCAAACCTTCGATCATCAAAGTTTTGGGACGCGTATTACTAAATATTTGCAAATGCTCAACATTTGTCTGCTTGCGTATTTGATTGTTTGTTACTTTAACACAGGCGCATTTGTTTGTGTTTGTGTTTGTTGTGGCAAATAATACTAACAAATATTTGCAAATTGTTTGTTTGTTGGCAAGTCTGCCACTGCCCACAGCACCAACCACCTGTTTCCTACGCTTGATGCTTGATATTCGGTTTGGGTAGCTATGAGGCTTTCTTCTTACCATTTTGGGATAATTGGAGAGCTTTTTCAGCGTTTTGAGCCTCCTTCTTGCGAGCTCGCTCAGCCGCCTGATCGGCCTTTTCCTTCTTCTTGGCTACCTTGGCTGCCTCTCTCGCTGTACGCTTCTCTTCAGCTATTTTAAAGCTTATCTAGTTGAGCAGCCTGCTTAAGTTCAGCTAACTCAACTTTTTGGAGTTCTACCTCTTTTACCACCTGACTTTGCTAGGTGGGCGGATAACAGTTCCTCCATGGTACTCCTTACGCTGCTGAAGATCAAGAGCCTTGCTACGCTTTGAGCGCTTCTTCTTAATAATTAGAGCCTCCTTAAGGCCATTAATCTCGTGTTTGAGTAGCCGGTTATGAACTAAGATAGTGGAGTGATCGACTAAGCTTCCGCGCGTCCTTACTACGCTGATCTTTCACTGCAGATCGTACAAGGCGATCCATTTTCCGCCAGTCAGATCCGCTGAGTATTGATGTAGAACTCTCGCGTGATCCCTTCTTATCTAGAGTAGGATTGCTGAACCTTTGGAGTATTATCTCTGGGTTGAGTGGTGATATCAGTGTGGCCAATGAATGGGAGCGATTTGGATTGGATGGAGGAATCTGAATCGAAATCGCTGCCGCAATATTGTGGAGATTGGAGAACGAGGCATTATAGTGCCAGTGCGTAAGCCATATTCGCTACAAAGCGGAATGGCTGATTCTGAGCGAATTTCTTCGCATTATCGCTACGATATTTCGGAGCACAGGGCGACAGATACCCCGTACATAAGCCACAGGAGTCATAGTCATTTGCTTCCTTATCAAACGAGTCCAAGGTTGCAAGGCGTTGAAGGTGTTGCACCCTTTCAAAAAAAAAAAAGGCTCTCAATCCAATATGCCTCATCAACTTATTGTCCTTGCTTTGCTCTCTCACTACTGTTGTTACTGTGTTACATCACATTGCTATTACCTCTTACGGTTGACGCTTTACGGTTATTTGATGGAGAGAAGGTTGCTCTATCTGCTCCTTCAATCCTTCTGGATAAGATGGCTGAGCTTTCGTCGCCGATGAGTCTTATTATACCGATTCGGACCACGACTAGTCGTGGGTGCAATAGAGAACGCAATGTTTTCTCTCTAGCCAATTGAAGCACGCTGCGTCCTGCGAAACACGATAACAATGTGAATCAATCCATAGGCCGAGGGTTTCAATCATGTAACCCCCTTATGCGCCATAAGCCTAGCTGCTGAGAAATGCCTTCCTTCTTATTAGTTGGTTTGATCAGATAAATCAAGCATATAATCAGATTGAACTTCGGAACCTGGACTTCCCAGAACAAGACAAACTCCTGCTGGATATTTCTTTGAGGTGCTTTGAAATGGCTTCCTTTTAATTTGTTGTAAGCTGATATCATTTGTACTATCGATTGCTCAAAGGATCAAAAATGTGCGACTTTGCCTGGCCCAGTCCAGATATAAATATGTTCCCACTTCCCCCCCCCCAATGTTTTTCACTTCCTCAACTTCGCAAAAGAATTCAGCTGCTTTCATATCGTTAATCATTCTATTCCGTTGCAAGATAAAACATGTCAACCACAGAACAAGGCAGCATGAATATCGAATCCGTAAGTTCAAAAAGTCATACTTAGCCCTAGACATCACCATAATGCTGAGTCCGTCGAAAAGCAGGCGGTATCGCATAAGAAGAGTCATTCTGATCGTAGTGAAATCGTTTCCGATATCATCATCGGGTTCGCAGACGGTCTCACTGTTCCCTTCGCCCTCACCGCTGGCCTGTCTTCTGTCGGATCCCTCAACCTCATCATTGTCGGTGGCCTCGCTGAGCTCTTTGCGGGGGCTATTTCTATGGGTTTGGGTGCCTTTCTAGCTGTAGTCACGGAAGACAAGCACTACCGTGTTGAAGAGGCCCAAGTATGGAGGGAGGTGAACTTGCAGCTGCAGGCTAAGGAGATGAAAATTTACGATTTGATGACGGAATATGGGTTGGACAGCGAGTGTGTTCGGCCGGTTGTGGAGGGTTTGATGGCCAACAAAGGCATGTGGGTAAAGGTAGGGTTCTCTCCTCTTGGTACCCATCTCTAGGTACTAACGTCAATACAGTTTATGATGGACTTTGAGCTCAAGCTCGCGAGACCCAAGACCTCGAGACGGTGGATTTCAGCTCTTAGTATGGGTCTGTCATATCTCCTTGGTGGTTTCGTTCCCATGATCCCGTATTTTGTGTATAAAGACGTCAACCATGCTTTGTTCACCTCCATCGGAATCACTGTCCTGGTCCTCATTGTTTTTGGATATATCAAGGCTATTGTAATTGGGTGTACCAGGAATGATGCTGTTATCAGTTCGATGCAGACACTGTTGATAGGAGCTCTGGCATCGTCGACAAGTTATGGAATTGTAAGGGGTTTCAACCAAATCCGGCCCGTGCATGTATGAGTCCTTTTTGTATTTTGGCCAGGCATTTTGACCCGGGGGTTTTAGAAATTTGACGCGGTCACGTACCTAATATTAATGCTCCTGGCCATCAGCTCGAGGCGGTTTCAGCCACCAATCTTGATCAACCTGGATAATTTGATGTAATAAGGTGCTAGTGCAGAAAGGATATTTTTGGTGAAGCGAAAGCACCTCAGCTAAGAGGGCTAGCGAGGAATGTAAAAGGACGCAACAAAGAACAAGGTCCAGGGGATCAAAAGGGAAACTTAAGATGATCCTGCGACTGACGTCGGTGGTGTACTGGACTCCAAAATGTGTGACCGTCTGCCTCTAGCCATAATAGCTGCAATGCGCCCAGCGTGTGACATGGCCAAGGAACCTGTCAGATCGCAAAAGTTTGCTGATTTGTTCTTTCAGCCCTCTATTTCTTCCGACACGTTTTCGTCTCGTACTGTTCGAGGGCTGTGGCTGAGCTGATACCCCTTCTCAGCACTGTCCACGAACTACATCTAAGTAAGCACGCAATCTTAGCAACATTGTTGCGTCTCGGCAACCGAATAGTTGCATGTTTCTCGCGAACCACCCTGTAGCCCGTGGCAACAACAACCGAAGGTATTCTTTCGGCAACCAGCCCCGGTCAGTGCTCCACAACTCGGCGGAGAATCCGCTTGAACATGAATGCTTTCGAAAGTATCGATAAGCTCTCCGCGTGCATCGTGCGCGCCATACAAGGGCATCTTGCAAGATCGAATATCAACATCGAGTGGCCACAAATAGACAGCTTTACCCGTCCCATCCTACGCGTCGAGGTTTTCCTGGAGGGCAATGATGAGGGTCAAGGCAATGCAAGGACGTCTATGCGCTCCGACTGCGTCGCATTGGTACGCATACTAAAGCTCTACCACGATACCAAAAGCTAGAGCTAAGTCGTTTCGAAGAGGACATTGGACTTGACCGGAATGTTGACTCCCACTCCATCGCGGAGTCCAAGGTAATTACACGCGCTTCGTGAACCATGGCTGCAAGCCGAACGCGAAGTTTTCGACGTTTATGTGGATGGACACAGAGCGGACAATTCTTGTTCGTAAAGGAGTAGTGTCAGGAGCGGAGATATCTGTCGATTATGGTGGCTAGACTTGCCAACAAGTAAACAAAGCAAACATGGGCCGTAATACTTGCTTGTTTATGAGCTGAGAGACCTATACTTTGTTTGTGTTATGGATAGAAGACTACAGAACAATTGATTGATTTGAGTGAGTTGATCAGACTCCTGTCTAAGTGTAGGTAGATACAAATCTCGGTCTATTGTGGCATGCTAGGATGCACGTAGAAGTAGGAGGCAGGTGGTGACCCGCAGTCGGTGAGATGAATTGAAATATATGGGTTGAGTGGCTACATGACGAGTTGGGGTCGGTTGCTATCTACTCCACCCTATCTTACTCGGAACCCATACAGAGCCGCAAAGCTGACCTAAGCCTCTCTGATCACGTGCGGCTCTACTACACCACAATATCTACAATACTATTTACCTCTTTCTCCAGCCCTGGGCGTTGTAGCCTATTAGTTGAAGAGGTAGGCCTATCTAATATCCTGAAAGTAGCCACCAAAGGTTTGTAATTCTCCGGAACGCCATAGTTAAATATTATCCAAATGTGTCTTGATATTCTCATTATTAGATGCCGTACTAGCCTAGTGCCTACATCCATCTCAATAAGGCCGAGCATTTGCGTGGAGAATGTACGAATTAGCACCGTGTCTGCCTAGGCAGTATCCGATCGATAGAATTCAAGAAGAGCTGGGCGAGTAATGATAAGATTGCGGATCGGAGGCAATATTAATAGCGATGCTAGAGGCCGCTCCATTGAAGTAGAGGTAGGAGCTATAAGCGTGTTTGACGACCTATTGCTCATCTAGAGTAGGGTAAGCACAGTCAGGGTACTTTCTGGGCCGATTTGGGGTTCCTCTATTCTACTTGACGTTGGTACCCGAGCAGCGCCCGCTATAACCATTTGTCTCTCCCTAGACATCCTGATTAGTACAGCTACACCCTTGAAAATAGGAGGTATAGATGTTACACATGAATACGTTGGTATTGAGATTACAAAGACTACCCAGCTAACGCTCTTTCATAATGCTTCTATTGTCTTCAATCCTTGATATATGCAAGCTCTAGCAACTGCGGCGTCGTGCAATGCGCCGCGTTGGATTTTAGACGCAAATGGCCGCATTTCAGCCAGCATACGGAGCCAAACAAAAAATGTATCGTATCAAGCAGCAATCTAGTCTTAAAATGAAACAATTACCTGTCCGAGGTTCTTAAGAGGCCAGCAGCCATGCTGGCAAGATCACCCAGAGAAGGGTCCAATGTCGGTGTGGCTTTGCGTGGTGTAGCTTCCTGCTGGAACCCATTCCCGGTGCCTAGTTTTGAACCTGCTGGCCTAGCCTGCGCACACTGCTAATCTCCGATACCCCAGAGATTCAGTTTGCATACTCGACCGTACCCCCAGAAAAAATCGACATAATGTTCCGGATAATGCGCAAAGGAACCGAAACAAGCTAGCAATGGATGGAGGAGAGACAGCGAGGAGAAAGTGTTTCAAGTTTCGGAACTGCGCTAATACCCACCGGCGATAAAGGCTGCTACTCCACGATAAATTTCTGCGCTGGTATACAATAGCATTTGCGGAGCGCGGTGAATACCGTAGAGTGCAAGGGTAGCTCGTTGTATCGTCCTATGCATTCCGTATGCAAGACCTATGACAAACCTGCAGACAGTGCCCAGGGTCTATTACGCGCACCCTTACGACAGCTTTCTCGCATCCCCCACGAATACTGAACTGACGATTCAAATGCAGGCTGCGAGCACGCCTAAGAGGACACCCAGGCGACTTATGACTCATCTGACAAATACCTCTCCTAGTAGCCCCGATCAGATACATAACCAGGAAGCGACTGTGTTGCATATGCCAGAAATTCGTTGACGCTGTCGGTATAGTCGCCGCCGCAAAGGCGTTGCCTAAATCTGCCTCCCGCCCGACACTCCTGAAGGTTCGGCCAAGGAGGACTTAATATCAAGACGGCAGACTTGGTCCTTGTTTTCAAGGCATCCGACGTAGAAGGATGTCCACCGCAACTTCCCCATATTCAGTTCTCATTCGTTGATTGGAGGGGAACATGGGCGTGCGTTTGGCATAATCATCACTGATTTTCGCAGGTGTATGTTTTACATATGTCTAAATTGTCAGCTTAAGGAATATTGGAGTACACAAGGGTTGTATTGAATGCTAATAGTTTTCGCGACATCATTTTCTAAACACTTGGACCATACACACGACTAAGATGAGAGAACAAGATATTGATTGTTATCTATCGAGAGTACTGCATCTGTTCATCTGAGAACTAGGCGGGAGAATGCTCTCGCACAATTTCCTGATCACGGCTGGATACCAACTTAACCGCAGACCTATCACTCTACCCATTTTCAGCTACGCTGGCTGATTATACTGCACCTACTAGCTACGCATTCCCCCTCGAGTTCCAATAAATAACACTGTCGGCTGCGTTGTCGGCTGCGTCTGCACCTACTATGACGAGCAGTATCTTGAGTGCCTTGCGAAACCCAAATTTGAGATTGGACAGCGCGACAGATTTCCAGTGCGCAGCTAGCATCGAGAAACTACGCAATATGTTGAGAATGTCGAAGGGCGCGTCGGCAGCGTCTTCACCTTTTGAAATGATGTACAGCATCTTAAATGCCTTGCAAATCCCATGTCCAGGATTGGACGGCGTGGTAGATCTCCAGTACGCGACTAGTATAGTGATGCCAAAGAATAAGGCGAGAATGCCAAAGGACAAATTTGCTACCTGACGTAGAAAGCAGAGCTTAACGCCATGGTCAACCCATGCGGTTGTGTTAGTATATTTGAGAAATTTATTTTCGTTCCAAAAGCCCAGAGTATAGTCAGCCTTAAGGACATCTTCGTAAATAGAAAGCTTGAAGCGGTGGGTGTAGAGGTAGTGCGTGTTGATCAAAAATGCAACTACGCACAGGACTAACACTGACATGGATGAAATTAGGAGGGGACATGCCAGGGCTTGAAGGGTGCTCAAGAAGCGAATGAAGTTTTGTAGTCGGTGTAGTTTGCGATGGGTCTTTGCGATCTCTTTCAAGCCAGGTTCGGAAGTTTTCGTCGGAAAGGTAAGTTGACAAGAGCCTGGTTTATCGCAACGCAGTTCAAAGCTAGTAGGCATTTCAGCGCGCTCTTCGGACGTCTTGCGGATGCAAACGAGGTCGTTGGTTTTTTCCTTGCCCTTTTTAACCTTGGAGCCAAAAGTATTATTTGGCACAAGTATAGATCGCTGCTTTCGTGGTGGCTGCATATACTGTGATTTATACGTGAGTGCCTCACAGTCTGTCTCTATCATCTGACAAAGTTGGTTAGGATTTTTGAAGCTGCTAGCACCGTACTTAAGATACTCAGTTTCTTGCCGGTTTCCGTGGACCAAACAGTCTTCATACCTCTCTAGTAGGACCTTATCAAGCATAATATGGCCGAATTTATAGAGATAAACTGCATCTTGTTTTCTAGTCTCTAGAATTACCTCTTTAAGGCGTAACTGCGCGTCTGCCTCAATATATCCTAATCCAGCGCCAATTAATGTAAAGCTGTACATAACGAGGCTTAGGTAAACCACTAGCATTGTAATATGCGGGTAGGCAGATTTAGCCTTTTCCAAAATTTTGTCCATATTCTTGGGAGTGTCAGTTTTAGTTCCAGCGGGCTTAGAAACTATCGTTGACTGTGAAGCCTTTTTGGGCTTAGATTGCATGGCGTACAACACTGTTGTAAGGGAGTATAAGAAGATACTACAACTTACTAACATAGTACTCTCAAACTTGCTAACATTGTACTCCCTTCAGCTGGCTAGGTAATTCACTTCTAAGTAATTCACCTACCTAGCCTAAAGGAGACTAGATAGATACTAGAGGCTAGGCAGTAGGCTAGTATATATAGCTCTTTATCTACTATTCGATCCTTTTCAATCAACTTGTTACTGCACCTCCTGAAGCCACCTTGCGTGATGTCTAACTTCAACTGTCAAGAAGGATGAAGTAGGGTTGCAATTGACTGGTGTAGGAGCAGTTCGATTCGGAGAAGAAAGAGCGTGGCAGAATTTATATTAACAGGTCTTGCGGCATTGTGCGTTAATATTAAGGGAAGGTTTAGGCCCTATGAGAAAATAAAGTCAAATGAAAGGTGTTGTTGTTCGTCTATCGGATCGCGGCGACCACCTATACTATCGAAGCACTATCCCTAGTCCTCCAGCTTTGTAATTGGGCCCAAGCATGAGGCTAGTATGAGATTTGCTGGAAGGAACGTTGGTTCGCTAGCGTGTCCCAGCTGGAGCCTGGCCCTCACACGGGACAGCATGGATAGGCAGGGGCAAACCCAAGTAGCAAGTTGGCTTGCAGTTCGCAATGACAAGTCTCGTCTTGGTCGCAAAATCGTGAGCCGTTGTAAAAACTTAGATGGAAGGAACTGCTAGCCACGGTTCTGAGTTGACAGTGATTTAGTTTCGAGCCAAGTTTGATGCAAATAAAAGTTCTTTCTGCGATACTTCTCTTTTTCTCTTGGTGAGTGATGGCGTCTGCTTATTCGCGTTGCGTTTCGTTGAGGTCGAAAATTTAATAGGCCAGGTAGCCCGGGCTCGGCTCCTCGCCCTTACCCTCCCTCTCCGTCGTAATAGGCCCCAGTACTACCGTTATACCTCCGAGCAACAAGAAAAACCTCGTGCACGTTTTCTCCAGCTTCCCCTTCTGCGTTTGGAGCGTTGCTGGGGCCCGACCAACCGACCCTCGCCCCGCACGCAGGCTCTCAAGCCCAGCCCGACGACGCCTACAGCACACACACACGTTTAGTGGTAGAGGAGCGGGCCCTACTTAGACGGTTTCGAGCCTAGCACAGCCCAACGCCAGCAGCACCCACAAACATTTGACAATGGAGGATTTGCAGAGCCGGGCGGGTAAATAACATGTTAGGTTCAATAAAACTTATCTGGTACATAGGGTAAGCTTCAAGTAAGGAGCGCCGAGCAGGGATGTAGCAGGCAAGCAAAACGCTGTTGATTAGTGGTTATATTCAGCTAGCTGGCATCAATACAGGCAATGTTATCTCGTACATCATAGCCCTTTACTCCCTCGCAGCACCGCATCAAGGAGGCTCTATAGAGGGACGGCGAAGCTAAACGCTCAACAATCTAGTTTACTTACAGCTTCATCACATTAGCTATAGTATCAAACTTTCTTTATCTTAGGCTTATTAAGGAGGCACAGGAATACGCAAAAAGGCAAGGCGCGCTATATTAAGCTAGTTAGTATACAAATCTACCTTGTTTTTACCCACAACTTTAGTAAAATATTCTATTTAGTAGCTTATTAGATTTAAAGGTATATATTATAAGTTATCAAAAAGGCTTTTTCGTTCAACATTAAATTTGGCAGCAACTTCTGCGCATACAAAATGTTCTCCTGGTCCCTGCGACTCGATTTCTTAATCGCAGCTTGAATTGGGTCCATATTGGTGAAGTTATCGCGTATTGTAGAGAGGTGGGTATTCAGCGTGCATCACGCGAACAGACACGGTAGTCTCTAGGGCCTACTGCTAAATAAAGTAGCAGCATGAGCAGAGGTATAGTTTAGGAATTCACCGTCGGACGCGCTAAGGAGCGTCGATGCAGCCAATAAGACCCGGGTTTCAATATTGAACCTGCTTCTGTTAATTCGGGTGAAGTCGTCTGATTTTGCCAAGTAGAAGCACGGTCCAGTCACACTGATTGACGACGCGAACCTCATTATCCCCGCCATAGCGCAATCCCTCCAGCTCAGGCAACGTAGCTCTTCCACGCCGGATCGCCTAGCTCCCGCAGTGGATCCCGTTTTGGTTCACTCAGCGTCCCGCGTTCAGAGTTGTGTGAAACAGCCTAAGCAAGACTCTTAAGGCAGTAGCGAAAGCGGAGTAATCAAAGGCGCTCGTGCCCCTCACTCATTGCACGCGACTCTCTTTTTAAGCGCCAGTTGCACAGTCGAAATACTGAAAACGAAACAATGTCTGCCAATGGTTGGTTCTCGACTCATTCCCTCGCGCTTTCATGAACCCGGCATCTTTGGAACCTCATTTACCGCTGCCAAGAATTCGAAGCACGATCCAGTCGCTTCGAATCGACGCGAACCCCAACTTCACGTCCACTTCGCAGACTATAGTGAGCTGTGCACGATATTCACTCGAAACTTCCTTCCTAAGTCGAATAGAAAGCGCCAAACGCGTATGTATTGCAAGATACTTGTCAGCTTGTGCCAAGCTGACAACGCTCTCTCTACCTCCTATTCGGCTTCATCGCAGTGTCCTTATTTTCAACTGGGAACTGCTTAATTAGAATCCTCTTACTCCAATCCGCTGGCACCACACCGGCGCAGCTTGGTTTTTTGCTGCGAAAATCAATCTTCTGGGAACCTCTAGGCTATTGCAACTTGAAGCTGCCCAAGTTTCGGGCCTCGGAAGATGACGGACTTGTCAAACTACCACTCATGCCAATTCTGTCATTCTATGGCTCTCGACTTTGGCAGAAAAGTTCCAGCCAAGGGCGAGGAAAAGGAAGTTCCAAGGGGAGTTTTCTTCTTTCAGCCGAGTCTGAGCTCACTACTCGCCGCTCAAGATTACTGCAAGTTTGCTCAGTGGCTAATGGCGGCTTGGTCAGCATGTCATGGCCAAGAGTTGCAGCATATGTTAGTGAGAGCTCAAGATATAAGTCTTGCCGGGACTTTCTCGGGTTGGAATGGGTTTTTCACTATTCATAGCGTAGGGTTATGGGATCCCATGCAGGAATGGGACGCACGGTATGGGAGATGCCGGATCCACGCCTATGGGGAGCTCCGCGTGTTCGCTTCCGAAGGTAAGTACCTTACAATGTCCGCGGAGGTATTGATGGCAATAATTAAATTACCAATTTACAGATGACCCCCCTGCTCAATTAGTTAGCACTCGTCCGATCAATCTGCGGCCTGGGTCGCCAGAGAACTTCGTCCTTGCCCGAAAATGGGTGAGGGAATGCCTGGAAGAACACGACGGATGTCAAAGGGCAGACGGCAGTTTCATGCCCAGTATCTTGATGAGAATCACCGCCCAAAGGGACGATGCTCCAATGCAGGCCACACTGCATTTCCCATCCGAAGGGGAGTATCGGCCTTATACGGCTCTTAGCTACTGCTGGGGCGGCGACCAGGTACACAAGACAACACGGGCGAAAATTGACTCAGGCGATCGCAGTCTAGACTGGGGTATTCTTCCGGCATCGATCCAAGACGCCATTAAAGTCACCGCCAACTTAGGCTTTGAGTACATTTGGGTCGACTCCTTGTGTATTATTCAAGACGATGAAGACGACAAGGCGAGACAGATAGCACTGATGCCGCACATTTACCGAACCGCAGCGGTCACCATCATTGCTTCCAGGGCCAGCCGTGCGTTAGATGGATTTTTGCACGACATCAATCTCGCCGGGGTGACCAAGCTGGCAGTCAGGCTTCCATTCCGAGGTCCACGCTCAGGGGACGAGACTAGTTTCGTATACGTCGTCTTCTTAACCAGTGCTTCTAACACTGAGCCGATAGACTTCCGAGGGTGGACCCTACAAGAGCGCTACCTCTCGCGCCGGCGTCTCGAGTAC
Source organism: Ophiosphaerella korrae (assembly GCA_028456385.1). NCBI lineage: Eukaryota > Fungi > Ascomycota > Dothideomycetes > Pleosporales > Phaeosphaeriaceae > Ophiosphaerella > Ophiosphaerella korrae. Next base: position 127,048 of record JALNQF010000079.1, on the reverse strand, counting down.
GGCAGCCGACAGCTTAGATGGACATGCGACTCGCGGGAGGAAGGCTACACCGATGGCTGGGCGAGTATCTACAATCCCGAACACTCGGATTTTAAACCTGTGGCGAGTTCTCCACATGATGCCCAAATCCGAAGCTTTTTACCCGCAGATAGAGCGATCAACTACGGGGACACGCTTCTCAATTGGTGGTACATCGTGCAGCAATATACGCGGCGAACATTGACGTTCCCAAGCGATCTCATCCTCGCCATTTCCGGCATTGCCGAGATGTTCGCTCCGATCCTGAGGGATGAGTATGTTGCGGGTCATTGGAGGCAGGCTTTGCCCTACGATCTGTTGTGGCACATACACCAAGGCAAAAGCGGGCAGCCTAGACATGGCAGCGGTATTCATCCCCGACCATCTGAATATCAGGCTCCGTCATGGTCGTGGGCCGCCGTGAACGGCCAGGTAGTATTTCTCTACGCTATATCTACTAATTGCTATCTGAAGTCCGGACCAAAGGGGCCGAGTTTGATCTCCGATATAGAAGTTCACGCTGACCTTGCGCATCATTCTGCCGAGTTTGGGATGGTGCGACACGCGTGTATCAAGGGTCGGGGAAGGTTCCGCAAGGCTCTCTGGTTCCACGACCAGAGCCACCGAAAACATCACGTTCTCCACGTCATGGCGGCGGATGATTCTGCCCAAAATATTCACCTGCTGAGGATGATGCCCGACGCTTACGAGCCGAACTCTGTCCTAGGGGATTCGAGGACTGGAGAATTTCTAGAAGTTCATCTTCTCCAAGTCAGTGTCTGCCCTAGGCCATCGGTGAGAGGCCCGGTTGGGCTCGTGCTACGCGAGATACCTCGACATAACAGCAAAAGCGTTTCAAAACTGTTTACTCGGGTGGGGCTTTTCAATATTGGCCCCGATTTCATAGACTTACCCGGAGGGACGATGGAGGCCTGGGACGACAAGTATGGGACGGCGCAGCCTACCCAAGATGCTTACAACTATTTTGAGCAGTGCATTCCAGAGCCGTTTGAAATCATTTAGCGTGTTCAATATCCTTGGCTATTCAGGATATCAAGACCTAGCTAACCACCACACAAAGAGCGCGAGTTCTTGGGGCTGGCTGTCGCTAGGAATCCAAAGAGGCTGAAGGCCATGAGCGACCTATCCACGCACATCTTGCAGAAGGTCGCGCCCAGAGGTCTTCAGGCGCTAATGGCCATCACGGTCTTCACTGTCATAGATACAAAACTCACGGCTGTCCGACACGGATGGAGAGAAGGAGATGCCACCACCACTACGGCAATTTCAGATTGGGCCGCCATCGCCTGCGACGGCGACGCGTTGGAGTCCTCCCACTTCGGCATTCGCGAGTTTTTGAGCGACTTCGATGGCTATGTTCAGAATGGGAATCGGGAAGAGAACGTACTTCGGACGGCCCTGCTCATGATGGGCCATTTCGCCATGATCGAAAAACAGGGACCAGGCCCGATCGAGTATATCTCCCGGGACCTCGCGGGGTTCTTCAAAGATTACATCGGCAGCAGTTACGAGGCTGAATTGTTCAGCGATGCAAATCAGGCGTGCGCCAATGAGCTATTGGTCATCAGCAAAAGTCACGACTCTTCCAGATTGCGTCTCTTTCTGATGAATATTTTCCAGTTCGCCTAGCAGGCTCATGAGAAGGAACAGGGCCGCTTTCTCAAGGTACCCTCGGCAGCATACTTGATTCTCTACCAGGAGAATGCCACCGCTCACCGGTGGCTGATTGGTGAGGCCACCCCGGAGGAAATAGGGGCGTTGATAGGGAAGGAACCTACAGGATCGCTGCGGAAGTGGGCTTGCAAGGCTTTTATAAAGTGTCTGATTATTGAGAAGCAGTATGGTTTGGCACTGCCTAAGGGCACACCGAGACAAAGAGTGGAACAGCATCTGCAGCCCTTGCCAGGAGTCAGACATATGGTGAATCGCATCCTTGGTTCATAAAGTATTGCGCAATACTCCTGCCTGAGAAGTCGCAGACCTAAGCCACGAGGAAAATTTGAGCCTGTATTCATAATTGTGCTCTACATGTTGCCTCTAGGATCAATTTTGGTAAAAGCTTCCAGTTGAAGGACGATTATTAACACAGAAAGCGTCTAAATGTACCTTTGACCCTTCATTCACAGAAATGAGCACCAGAATTTGTTTTCCCATTTTTTCTGCTTAGAGGTCTCCCTATCCGCGGGTTTCGAATCTACCGAATCGAAGCTGCTGTTATAGTTAGCCACAATTCCATGTCACATACCCGCCCAAGGCCTGTACAACCCAAAACCATTCTGTCTCTCCTCACTCTCGCCTTTAGGGACCGAAGTCGTTATCTTCTGCCTGCGAGCCGTTTCCACCAATCCGTCAGGTCTAACCTTGCCTTGCGCTTACTGTCATTTGTTTGGTGTATAGGCGCCGGTGAGTGTGTCGGTTTACTTGAAGCTGCATGATGCGAAGAAGGTTGTGTTGACGAAGCTGGAACAGATGACGACGGTCGGTCCGGTTCATGGGAGACAGATTGGTCCAGCATTGGTGCAGTCAGCTCGTTTGGTATGGACCAGGCTGGTTGGTCACGCACATGCGGCTGGCTTTGCACGCGTAGTGCCTGACGAATCTGGCGCTCCACCTCAGAGTCGGTATCTTGCTTCCAGTATCCTGCTCGTTTGAGCCGCAGTAAAACGTCACCAGGCGAAATGAATTCTTCCCAGTTCTTCCCGCCCCACGGAGAGTATGTTGGGATCCGCACCCAGGCCAAGAAGCAGATGCATGATGGAAAGCATGCGCTTCTTCGCGGCATTCTGGCTTGTTGGCCCGCGATCTAGCCATTCTTCTGCAGTGAGGTCGCTTTCGTCAAATAGAGTCTGAGGCTATACAATGACAGATTTGTCAAGCAGGATACGGACGGTGGTTAGATCTCGATTGTGGATGGCCAAATGAAGAACTGACCAGCCGTGGTTATCCTGCTGAGAGGCAGTGGATCGTATACGGTCGTCTTCTAAGAGGGCCTGGACGACATGGGAGTGCCCCATGAAGGCGGCGTGGTGTAGTGCAGTCCAGCCGTGGCATGTTGACTTGAGTGGGTCGGCTCGCTTAGGGGGAGCAAGCTCACAATGGAAACATTCCTTCCGTTTGCAGCGCAGTGCAATGGCGACGTACCGTAAGAGCTGACAGCGTTGGGCTTGGCCCCAGCGTTCAGCAACAACCGCACAATCTCCAGATGGCCCTCCTCTGCTGCCCAATGTATCGCGGAAAATCCCTGGTACGGGTCCTAGCTTTCGGGTTTTAGAATCGCCTGCGTAAATCTATCGTTATCGTATTTTATAAGGTTCCTTCCATAACGATTTCCTACCTATGGATTCAACTCCTATGGATATATAACTACTTTTTGATACACTAAAGCTTTATGCCAGCTATATTTAATCTTCTTTACCAAACAATTGGCTTCTAGTTAGCGGGTCGAGCACGAATCGAATATACTATAGAAGCTTATATACGTGCTAGAAACCCGAAAGGTCTACGCTATACTTCGTTGTAGCTATGCGGAAAATGCTACAGGACTGCCTTTGCTAGCGCGAGCTTTCTCTGACTCCCACTTAACCAAAGACTGCCGAGTGGAGATGTAATCAGGATGATTGACTCCAAGAGCTTGTTGTTGACGATGCACACATTCGGTCATAAGACTGAGAGCCTCTATATCTCGGCCTTGTCCTTTCCATGTGTAGGCGAGATTGGCCATACTGGTCAGCGTAGACGGATGGTCCGCTCCCAGCTTCCTCTTCCGAGCTTCTAACACTTGTACTTCCAGCGCTGCCGCTTCATCTAGCTGACCTTTATTCCAGTACGTCACCGCCAGATTGGCCATGCTGGTCAGCGTGTTAGGGTGGTCTGCTCCTAGCTTCTCCTTCTGAACCTCCATCACTTGCACCCCTAGCTTTTCAGCATCATCTAGTCGGCCTAGATTTCTGTACGTCTCCGCCAGATTGGCCATGCTGGTCAGCGTGTCGGGGTGGTCTGCTCCTAGCTTCTCCTTCTGAACCTCCATCACTTGCACCATGAGCTCCTCAGCTTTGTCCTCTCGACCCTGTTGACTGTATGTTACCGCTAGATTGGCCATGCTGGTTAGCGTGTCGGGGTGGTCTGCTCCTAGCTTCTCCTTCTGAACCTCTATCACTTGCACCCCCAGCTTTTTAGCACCACCCAGTCGGCCTAGATTTCTGTACGTCTCCGCCAGATTGGCCATGCTGGTCAGCGTGTTAGGGTGGTCTGCTCCTAGCTTCTCCTTCTGAACCTCCATCACTTGCACCCCTAGCTTTTCAGCATCATCTAGTCGGCCTAGATTTCTGTACGTCTCCGCCAGATTGGCCATGCTGGTCAGCGTGTCGGGGTGGTCTGCTCCTAGCTTCTCCTTCTGAACCTCCATCACTTGCACCATGAGCTCCTCAGCTTTGTCCTCTCGACCCTGTTGACTGTATGTTACCGCCAGATTGGCCATGCTGGTCAGCGTGTCGGGGTGGTCTGCTCCTAGCTTCTCCTTCCGAATCTCTATCACTTGCACCCCTAGCTTTTTAGCATCATCTAGTCGGCCTAGATTTCTGTACGTCTCCGCCAGATTAGCCATGCTGGTCAGCGTGTTGGGGTGGTCTGCTCCTAGCTTCTCCTTCCGAATCTTGATCACTTGCACATCTGTCTCCTCTGCTTCTGCCCATCGCCCGTCCTCATAAAGACACATTGCATATCTCGACATTAGACTTATCTTTGACTCTCGATCTTTGTTAGCGGCATCAGACTCCAGTGCAAACCGGACATGTGGCAAATACGTCCTCCAAACACTCCTATTCTTATAGTCGTGGTTGGGAAAAACTTCCCCGAGTCGCGCAATGGCATTCTCCGCCGCTCTTGCCAGCACTCCTTCCTTCCGGAGCCAGTTGCGCGTAGCTAAATGCACCAGCCGATGCAAATCGAGAGCTTGGTCAACCGGCCGCTTGCTGATGAAAGAGTACGCATCAAGCGTCCCGAGTGCGTCCATCTCTTTCTTTCGCGATAGACCCGGCGGCAGGAGAGACTGAGGAATGTCTTTTGGCTCGACGCAGGCCATGAATGTCAGGTAATCAGCAGCAAGCGGATCGCGCTGGCGGATCCGCTCAAACGATATCAACCACGTAGTAGCCACTGGGTTCTTGACATCGCCATATCGGCCACCGTCCTCGAACTCCTCGCTGAGTAGATCGATGACTTCTTCCTCTTGCTCTGCCAAGAGCGATAGGTAATCTACGAGCGATATCGCGTTCTGGTTGATATATGCCGCCGCCTGCACGATGGCTAATGGGAGATAAGTGAGCTGTAAAAGCAGAGCACTTGTGTCGCCCCCGCTGTTGACGAGACCCGGCTTGATGAGGCACTTTTCTAGGAGCTCTGCAGCCGCATCTTTTCCCATCGCAGGGACGTCCACCACATTCTGCTGTGCGAGATTGACTGCAATCTTTCTGTCACGCATTGTGAACAGAATGGCCCCCTGCTGGCTCTTCGGGAGATAGTCGATCAAACGCTGCTCGCCCTGCAGCCCCAATCCAGGCTTGGCGACCCACATGCTCATGTCGTCGGCGTTGTCGAACACCAGTAGCCACCGGCCTGTGCTCTGCTTGGCGAGGTGCTCCTGCACCAGTTTCTTCACGTCTGACCTTCCATCCTCGCACTCCGGTATGCCAAGCTGCCGCGCAGCGTCAAGGTATGCGTGATGAAGAGCTTCGATACTGGTGGCCGGTATCCAGATGATGAGGCAGTCGGGGTACTTCTCTCTGGTCCGGAAGAGTAGTTCAAGTACAAGTTGTGTCTTTCCCACACCGCCGAGTCCCATGATAGCCAACTTTGTGGGGCGGTCTTTGGCAAACAACATCCCATCTAGCTGAGTAAGCTGGGATTCGCGGCCTGTGAAGCGCTGATTTCTGTTAAACGGGACGATCCACAAAGTGCGATGCATTGGCTCCGATTGCCGTTGAATGTCGCGGAGAATGTATTCCTGCGCTTTTTAGTCAAGAATAGGCGAGTAAGACAGCATTATATTTACATTCACAACGTCGGCAAAGGATGTTTCAGGCTTCTCTACAAGAATCAGTCAGACGATGTCCCATTCCTCTATGTAAAGTCCTCAATATACATACTTTCTTTAAGGCTCAAATTCTGAATACAGTCCCGCACTCTAAAATAGCGGTCTTTGTGCGTAATATATTCTTCCGTTGCTGCCTCCATCGCTCCCCTTTTCTTATACTCGTCAAGCCCGATATTCTGCAAGCCCTGATCGACATTAAGACGGAAATACCGCTTTTCGTCAAAGTGTTTTGCATATCTTGCGATAAACTTCCTTTCCGTATTCTCCGTCTCCGTCGCGATACGAACTATCGTCTCACTAAGGAACTTGGCCATGCTATCCTCAAATGCCTTCCTGCCCGGGTTGCCTGTCCCAATCGAGATAAAACACTTGACCAGCGGCTTCAGGTCTCCTGTTTCTGCACACCAGATGTTGGACGCTTCGCCCTCGACTTCGTCTACTGGATTATTCGCACCAAGTCCACCATCGGCAAATGAGCGGGCTCCGATACTGACGGGGTCAAAGAAAGTGGTAGCTGCAGACGTCGCGAGGGCGGCCTGGCATATCGTCGCGCTGATATTTGACTCGTGAGGAAGGCTGTAGCTTCGGAGGCGGACGATGGCCTTCGTGTCGCAGTCAGCCGTGCAGACGAAGCTGAAGATGTTAGAGTAAATCATCCGGCTATCTAAGCACCTACGTTCTGCATCTACGTTCCTTGCCGTCGTTGAAAAGCCCATCCTCAGCCGCGCTGCTCTGCTTTATTGCTTTCAGGACTGCAGCTTCCAGCTTCGCCGAGTCGAAGCGCGACCTGATTTTGCCCTTGAAGTTAAAAGGAAGCGAGCGAAGTTTCTTCCCAAAGACCATTTCGGCAAGATTGCTGTATGCAGCAATACACTGGTCAACGTCCATCTCAAGCCGGCCGAGCATGATCGCAATAAGGCTTGCTAGATTTCAGCACATCACATCAATCACTCAAAGTCCACTCACCCGCCCGTGCTCGTGCCTCCGATAAGGTCGAACACTTCGCACGGCTTCACCGGATGAAGTTTGTTATCCGCCCGTGCGTGGTTCAGTCGATCCATAATGTTCTTTAAGATGTAGAGCGTCGAGAGGCCCCGCACACCGCCGCCGTCGAGGGACAGCAGGCACAAGCCAGTAGTGTCGACTGGGTTCGGCTCGCCGCCATGCTTGATTGCTGTCGCTTGCTCCATAGTTGCGATATGCAAGAATGCGAACGCTCAGTGCCTTGCCATCATCTTGCAAAAGACGGTTCGAGAGCGCAGTGAGAGCACTGTCAGCAGTGAGCTTGTCTTGAGCGCCGACAAGGTGGCTGAAGATGGCCAGCTGGCAGCGAGCGCTGAGGCTGAGATTGTTGCCCCGCCTCCAAGCCGTCGACGCCATCCTTGCTTGCAACCGAGTGGAGCCAGCGGGCCCTCGCTTGGTTTTCGCCAGCTGCTGCAGGGCCCTAGCAGACCGATCGGTGCACGTGACTTAGAGATACTGGAAACTTTCCGAAGACTTCGCGAGTGTTGCGGGATACAGCTCTGTCGATAGATACAGCCCTGCAGATGGATAAACCTTATCCCAAGGGAGAAATGCCGAGGATATCGGTATCCGGAGGATCTAAATCTCCGGATTCAGAGTACACAGACCGAGATTTGTATCCAACTACACTTAGACAGGAGTCTAATCAACTCACTCAATGCTATCAACTGTTCTGTAGTCCTCTATCCACAGCAGCGAGAAATACCAAAGGAATACTGCATTCGAGTTTGCTTTTGAAGATGGAAACTAAACTATCCAAAGTGCGATATTGCCTTGTATTGTCGACGCTGAACTAAGGGTTGTCGAGTGGTCAACCGTGTAAATACAAGTAGATAGCAGAGGTAGCATTCAGAGGTTCGAACGATACTATTTCGCTCTGCTAGTAAGGGCGTTAGCAGCGTGTCCTCTCGCCTAATGGCCGGCGCCGTAAGGATGCAGCCACAGAGGATACAGCCACAAGCTACTCAGCCACGCATTATGAGCGCGCCATAACTTTCATCGGACGTGGCGGCTCCCCACTGAGCAGTAAGGAATGGGGAAGTGTGCACCAGCATTGTCGACGGCATTGTATCTGCAGCTGAATTAGCGAGCGACAGTGAGAAGAGTGAACTGCGACGAGCTCGAGTTGCAGCTAACTTGCTCGCACGCTCTCTGCCTTAGAGAGCCTCTGCGGCGAGGTTGGGTTAGCTGCTGGCTCGCCTACTTGATCTTCTGCGACGAGCTCGAGTAGCTGGCTCGTCGACTTGTATTGAGGCTGGTCCTCAGCGACGAGCTGGAGTAGCTAGCTCGTCGGCTTGTATTGAGGTCGAGGCCTCTCCGGCGAGCTTGAGTAATTTGCTCGCCGGCCTGCTCTCTTCCTTGGAGAGACTCTGTGGCGAGCTCACGTCGCAGCCGTTGGTTATGAAGCCTGAGATTTTGGCTCGCAAAGTGAAAATATATCTGTGTTAGTAGAGGAACAACCAGTACTGGTAAGTTTGCGCGTCGTAGGCTGAGGGTCCGGGGACAATGGGTGAACTAACATACCTGGCTCTCTCGTTCGCCAGTCGTCAACCTATCACCTCGCACGCTTGAATACATACTTCCAAATCGTCGAAACTTTCAATCAGGTCCATTAAGCATCCAAGTCTGGCACATCTAGAGTCTGAGTTTTCCGCGGGAATTCTTGTCAAGACGATATAATACATCCAGGCTGTCTATGATACAAGTACCTGTAGATCATGGAGTGCAACAGCTGGTGTTCTTTTGCGATCCAATGAGTTGATAGTCGGCGACTTTCATGACTCGGCCAAGGTTGCTGAAACTTACCCGGAGACCCTCAAGCACTAACCCGACATCTACAAAATGGATGCTCTGCAACGATGAACGGTCTACCAACTGAGCTGCGGGAACTTCGGCCTTTGCATGCTTAGTTCACGTAGTCCACGTTGACAGGCGATACGAAGCCTTCAAACGCGCTATTCAAGTCATCGCACTTCTGATGCCTTCTATGCTCCATCAGATAACATCGGCAAAGTAACAGGCAAGCCTGGCCAAGATGCACGGAAATGATACGGTAGTGGCAGGCTGAAATTTGAGTTGAGTTGGCTTGTTCCGGCAGGATCAGTTGGAAAAGCCAGTGCCAAATAATCAGTATCGCAGCTGATAGATCAGGCAAGCTAGACACGGCAGAAAGGCACGTACAGAAGGGCATCAAAAGCGTTTTAGATTTGACTATCGCGCCATCACCAACTCTGTGACGTATTTTCTGCATCCTGATCAACAATTCTGTTACATCTTTGTAATTGAACGTGTTGTTGATCGAAGGCATTCATCCTCTCTAAATTACCCCTGCCTAAGTAACATAACGCACTGCTCAAGCTATTGCGTAAAGTCGTCGCTCCCAAACATCAACTCTCATATGAATACAATCATGCCGAGAGCTTTGATGCCCACGCACTTAACGTCGATACAGCTGACAAAAAGTAGAACACAAAAGCCTGGAGCTCACGTGAATTTCCTTGGCGGAAAAGTGCCCCATCTCGTCTTTGGAAAAAGACCTGCTGTTCTTTTGTGGACGTGGCAATAGGTTATAAACACACAATACGACAAATAAATAGCGAGCCTTTGCCAGGCAGATATCATCTACAACCTAGCAATGGTAGTTTTGCGCCTTGCTGCTATACCCTAATTATATTCAAAGTCAGGCGGATGTCGAAGATGATGTACATCAAGTGAACACATGGTATTTACTAGACGATCTAAAACCTCGAATTAGATCTCTACGTGCTCGCTTCGCTTTACAATTTCCTCGACCGTCATTCGTTCGTTGATGCCCCAGTCGCGAAAGTCCATACCCCTGCCGAGGTCCTTGGGGGCGAGAAGTAATGCTTCTGCACAAGCAGTTCCACAACCTTGATCGACTTAGAGACTGACAACCTGGACGAGATATTCCTCCTTTGATGAATCGTGGCGGGCTGAAGGGCGACGCTTGAGATCCACGGCGATGGTGCCGAGGACCCAGGGATCATGCTGCTGCTGCTGTTGGTCAAGATTCACACCGTCCGAATCCATGATGAGCTCTGCAATCTCAGATTGATTATCCGAGACGTCGCATTTGACATCTTGCTCCGTTGCAAGGAGTCGGAGAATGGAAGTTTGCTGTTCTGGATCGTCCCCCGGTTCCACCTCGTAAATTGTGATTCCGTGTGAGCGCGCCACTGGTACCATGGGATCAACTTTAGGCTCTCCCTTTTTTTTAGAGGACGATGTGTTGGGACTTGCCCACACCAGAACCTTCGAAGATTCGAGCAAGACTGTGAGTTGCACAAGTCCGGTTGCGCCTCCATGTATTTCTCCATGCCCATTAGAACAGTACTTGTGCTTGTATTTGCTGGTTATTATATGTTGCTCTATCATATAATATAAAATAGGCTGACTCTGTTGATGGTGGGGGTTCAACGAGCTTTTCTGCGCCATCTTTCAAACAGCATTGTATTCCAGTCCACAAATGCTCAATAACCTCTTCGTTTCGAGTACCTCCACCAGTGAAAAACACCCTATCAACAGCCTCTCCTTCTAGTAACCTTATTAATTGTTTTGTACAACGATACTTCTGGAGTTTCTGCAATATGTGCCAGTAGAACCTGAAGTCGATATTGGTCGTCCCAATGTCATTTGCACCGAGAAAGTTGCGTCAGGAAGGCTGTTTCCCGGCCCGATTGACTCACACCAATATTTAACAACTTTGCGTACAGTTTTCGGTTTATCATTGAAGCTGGGTATCTGTCTGCTGATGAATGTGGCTGCTTTGTCGATCATCCATGCAGCACCAGCATAGACTCTTGATGTCTCAAACACACGCATGCATCTACGCCATCCACCCTGCCCAACGGCGCAGAGAATCGCATCCTATGAAGCACGTCTGCTTCGAAGAAGCAATGGCTAATTATTTTTGCGCAGCCTGTGGTGTTACGAGTACTCACAGAAGTGTATCCGCCTATATCTACCGACAAAATCCTAGAGTTTCACCTGAATCATCTGAGCGTCCCTCGCTAGGTGCATCGCCTGCGGCCGGAATGTAGGCCATCTTGGCCTCGTTGAAAATGGCTGGTTTCGCTCCAACGCCATTGAGGCTGTTTAGCAAGCTCGATGTCGTATCCAAGCTTAAGCCAGCAGGCAGAGCGACCCTGACCGAGATGTCCGATTCACTTGATTTTTTAAAGATTTGCATGAATTCTTCCTTTACGCTGATGATAATTTGCCTGCACAACTCTTGGATAATCTCCCCCGTCTGATTTACGATAACTAGTGACGCTTCAAAGCCACATATTAGTTTTTTGAGGGGATGAACCTTGATCGGGTTTTGCGCGAATTCTTTGTTCCTGAAATGTAGTATCTGATTGCCTTGCCCTGCGTTCTCGACAGTCAAGATAGGTTTAGGGACATGTTCCATATGAGGAACAGCCCTCCTATATGTGCTGCCCTTGGTGTGGACGATGCCAAAGCACTTTATCCGCTCCGTCCCAATATCGGTGTTTATTCGCGGGTTTCTGGTCGCACTTAAAACAGCGCTTACAGTGTGGACATTCCAGTGGTTGACCGGCACCGCTACTGTCAAGAGAACGCACAATGCCTTCATATTTCTGGACCGATGGGGCTAGGCATTCAGTATGGTAAGCTTGGAGGCAAGCCTCATTCCCACATACAATGTATGCTCTGATTAACCTCATAAGCTTGTCGCCCCAATCTTCTGCTCCACAGAAAGGGGGATTCGATTTGCCATTCTCAGGCTCCACATATCTTGTTCAAAGTGAATCTCCCTCCAAGGTCGTACGTTGACTGTAGTACCCAATTCGTCCGTCTTGATAATGTGCCGCGACATGCGATCTAGAATGATTTCATTCAGGAGGCCAGTTACTCGCCCACCCGTTGCATCTTGATGGCAGCGAACCACCAATAGTTCGTCACCTCGCTCCGCCACAACGTATACCATTGACGTTCCTTCACCGAGCCAGTTGACCCAATGAAAACTGCCATAAGCTTCATCATTCTTGTGTATCCGCCCGGGGCCGTCTGGCCGAAAATGTGTTGGCCCTAGCACTCTGTCGTGTGAAATACTGTGAGCGATGCGTTTCGGCTTCTTGGTTGATGGCAGCGGATTACCATGCTTGCACCCTACGTTGCGCCTTCTAATTACGGGCACGGCTAGTTTGTGAGACACGGGTTTCTTTTATCGGGCCATAGTTCGAGCTGCCAGCTTGTACTTGGCACTGCGGGAAAAGCCTTCGCTTTGTTTACACTGTATATGGAGCGATGGTGGGGCCTGCTGACTAGGACGGATCAAAATGAAAATGTGCAAAAGTGAGCAGAGCCCAGAAATTGGGAGCGTAGCATGGGAGTTTGTGTTGTAGACGTATCCAACAGTTAAGTATCTAAGGCGCTAGTGCTGTTTGTGTGCATTGGCGCTATTTTAAAAGGAACGTGAGGGAAGCAAAGTGAAAAAGATTCCATGGTTTGCTGTTCACACCCCACCGGCCAGACCAAGGCAGATAGAAGAAAATTGGCCGCTACCTATTGATATAACCTAGAGAAAACAATACCATCTTCTGCTACTCTTAGCTATACCTATTAGCAACAACTCTAAACGTAGAAAAAAAGCTAGAGAAAACGTACACGGCGTTGTACTTGTTGCCCGGAGGCACAACGGCAGCACCGGAGCCTGCCACGATAGGAGGGAGGAGGAGGGCTCTTGGTCGACTGAAATAGTGGGTTTTTCAGCACGAGCCACTAACACCAAGTCGTCGCTCTATTGACAACTTGAACTCTACACACTCCAAACAGCTATATTTGTCTAGTAAAAGTTAATAAATCGATGCCCTGTGTTCTCCTCACTAATACTAGTTGCTATACGCCATGTAGCTAGGCAGAATATTAAGAAAATACTTGTGTATCAAGGTACTGGTGCACTTGGTGTTGATGGCTCGTGCCAAAAAACCCACTATTTCAGTCAAGGGGAGTCGCTGAGTGCGGGCCACCCCGACCGATCAAGCCACATTAAATTTTCAGCCTCAACGAAACGCAGCGCGGACAAGCAGACGTGATCATTCATGAGCAGGGCAAGTCAAGTATCGCAGAGATTGTAGACTGCAAGCCAATCTACTGCTTGTGTCTGCCCCCGCACTACCCCCGTTGTGAGCGCCAGGTGTCCTGTGAGCTGCTGGGACACGCTGGCCGAACCAACCACGCTCGGTCCATGTTCACACAAGATTGCAGCAATGGGAGAGGCCTTGCTGAAGGGGCGAGCGCGTCGATCACAAGCTAAGCGCGCCAATTAACAGAATATAGGTCAACCCACATTCTATTAGCAACAAGCCAGCTTGATATCAGCGCAACCCTTGGAAAGGAGAGCACAGAACAAAGAGCTACAAGATAGGATATCTAGAGCAGTTAAAGAAATATGATAGACAAAGTAGTTAAAAGGGAGTACAAACTAACATTGTACTCCCTTCAGCTAGCTACGCACAACGAGCTAGGCAGCAGCCTAGTACAAATAGCTTCTCTCTCTTTTTAATTTATTTCTATTCAATAAATTACCATCTTGCGTAAAGTCTACTTTACGTAGACAGAGCAATCAATTAATTCCATCGATCAAGTTTATCACATCAATCATCGAGCGGCGATCAAATCTGACACTGGTATAGCAATAAAGGAAACACTCGGCCGCCAAAAATAGTTAATATATACGTTGCCTCTTGAAGCTAGCACTCTCGCAATTAGTTGCCTTTGGCTGGGCGCGGCGCCCATCTTCCGAGGACGTCTTGCCGTTTGCCTAAACGACACGAATTGATAAGTAGTGCAGTATTTCTACAATGGCTCAAACTTCGCCCTTCCCATTCATGAGCTTTCCCTTAGAAATCCGGCGGATCGTCTATTATTATGCACTTGTCTCCACCGAGAGCCTAGTACCACGACGCAGTAGCCCATCGCTACCAGGTTTAGTGTACCGATGCGAGGACGGCATCTCTCACTTTCATTATGCTACTCCGAATTGGTTGGAGTCTGAATTAAGCTGGATCAAGTCCCCCAATCAATCTCAACCTGTTCGTAATACTGATTTCGCATTTTCCCTTCTTCTTGCCTCCAGCCAAGTTTACGAAGAAGCGGCAACGGTCTTCTACGAATCTCACTACTTTATATTCCGGGACCGATATAGTCTCTACACCTTTCTTACGAAAACGAATTCTATATACTTAAAACTAGTACGAAGCGTCAAGATGTGCTTTTGGAAGTGCTCGGTAGGATATAGTAAAGAAGTTATAAGAAATAACCCAGACTGGAAGTTATGCGCAGGCGATTTATACGGGAGGCCACGTATATCGGATAGCATCACTGCGCTACAAGCTAAATGCCCTAAACTTAGGTATTTGGAGCTTTGGCCTTCGAAACTGTGGATCGCAGTACAGGATAGAGAGGATTTTCGGTCAAAACCTTTTCAGATGTGGGATATAGTTCAGAAACTCTGTCTATTAAAAAGCGACCATTTTTTAAAGTTAATAATTTCTAGGAAGGAATATCCGGAATGGGAGGCCATTGAAAAATATATACAAAAGGAATCGAAAGGAGAGGGATATAAGGATTGGGGGACTACTGAAATTCGAAGGAAGGGATATAAGGATCGGGAGGCTGTTGAGAATCACATAGAGAAGGTAATCAAGGACAGAGCTTTGATCCCTGAAGAAAGCCCTAGTATAGTCTTGCTTTGATAATTACAAATAAGGACTTCTTACTTTAGAAATTCTTTCCAATCTCTTCGCAATTAAAGAGCTTTGCACTAATAGTATAGTTATTAAGTTAGCAGCATCAGCGATGTTCGATTAAACGTCAAGCGACAGTCGTCCGCATCGCGGGTGTGCAATAACGACTTGCTTGCAACAGCACGTCAAAGCTAAGTAGCAAGGTAAGTTTAAAAGCAACTAGAAGACCTGTATTTGTGAAGCGCTAACCTTCCTAGCATGTATGAATTAACTGCGACCTTCTTCTTATGTGGTCACATCAACTGACTGGTTCTATACAACTTCTAACAAAGTTGTGTTATGTAGTGGTATTCGTCAGCACACGTGACCTCGTGACATCGTGCCGTGTCCGTTCTCTGATTTGCAGCAGCAACTCTAGCACAAGCCGCAACCATGGTAGCGTGACTGCATCTTCGCATCGTCGCATTGCCGCATCGTGGACACTCGATTGCACTTCCAGCGAGCCTTGTCTTGCTGACCATTGAGTGAGGCTGATCTCCAAATGACGTTCCAACTCCCGCCATATCGTGCACGCGCTCATGAAGCGCTCTCTGTCGAACCTCGACTCAGAGTCGGCGCTCGCTCCAGCAGCTCCGCCTGCTAAACGCCCCAGATCACTTCCTCTCATGCGTAACGCTGTCTCCAAGGTCCAAGCCCAGGTGCCGCAATCCGAGAGCGCCGCGTCGGTCCCCCTCTGGGTCAGCTCATGCACCCACGACGAGAAAATGGATCCGAACCAGCAGCACCCGCGTCTGCAGGGCCCGACGTTGCGACGAGCAAAAGCGCGAACGCGAACACCTAGCCCCATCAAGAAGCCGCCGCATTCTGCCACTCCGGAATACTGTAATGGTACTATGAAGCTGGCTCTGGTCTTTGTTGAGCGTGACGCCGAATTGCCTGCACACATTGCCACAAGCGTCGAACGCGCCTTGGGAATACGTAATACAACACGAGACACGCACGCAGCCACCCTCGCCGCCACCCTCGCCAAAACGTACCAGGGCCAGCGTCGGTCGCTTACTAGCGACTGCTCTGGTGAGGGCGAATGGCGAAGCTGTATCTACTCGATTCTGATGGGTCCGCTCAGCAAGCGCTAGTCGCCTAGAGTATGGCTACGTGTGTACGGGCGAAGCATTCATCTTTCTACGAGTGCCTGATGATCCCAGAACGGCTTATTACTTCCTGTCCGTTCCGAAGAGCGACGTCGGAGAAAACACCGGATGGATACCAGACTCGAACGGCGAAAATCGCCTTCATCTGACAGCTGTTGGGCAAATGCTGGCTTTCATCCTTCAGGCGCTGAAGACGCCACGGCGGACTCAGCAGTGGCAGGTTGAGGCTGCCGCCCAGCTGAACAGCTGGGAAGTTGTGTATGAGGATTTGTTGGATACCGTTTCGCTAGAGGACGCCTCGACATCGGAGTATCGGCCGTCCCCCCAGCATAGCGCATATCTTCGTATGTCTCCTGTGCGGCTGCGACGAAGACCGGCCCAAACCGGCCCTCCCGGCTGCTGGCAGCGGCCGGATTCATATGGCCCCAATGACGAAGAGCCTGACCCGGATACCCCAAGCCGACCGCGACACTCAGCACAAAACCTGTCTCGTACCCAGACCACCGCTGCCAGCTCGTCAAGTGATAATTCCAACCGAGGCGCGCCGAGCGGACAGTATTGCACACAGAATTGTTTGCGTGGGCTGGTCGGAGGTGGTCTGCTCGATATGACGTGTCCCAACGTGCGAGCTCATGGGAGGAAATGCCATCAGATCGATCCATCTACCTTTCTGGCTCGTATTCGCCAACAACTCGCCGAGGATCTAGATACCGACTGCGAGCCTGTGAGCCTGCCTGGAGCATGCGGCGTCTTATTCCGAGTCCGGCTAAAATCACACGGATACACAGTAGCAGCCAAATGCAACTCCCATCGATTTCGTTCATCGTCTCAAGTGGGAAGCTACCGTCTACAGTGTTCTCCGTCCAATTCAAGGCGTCCATGTGCCAGTTCATTTGGGAAATATAGACTTGCTAACTCCGTACTACTACGACGGTATCTGTGAGCTTGTTCACATGATGTTTCTCAGCTTTGGCGGAGAGCGCATCTCTACGCACCTCACCGCCGAGAACGAGGCCGACGTGGCTCGACTAGCTGACTGCTCAGCCCAAGCCATCCATAACCTTGGGGTGTTGCACAGAGATTTCATGCCTCGCAACATACTGTGGAATAAGGAGACTAACGGGGTAATGGTGATTGATTTCGAGCGAGCAGAGGTCACTGAGCCCAGAACCGTGCTGGGTGTTATCTCGCCGAACCGAAAGAGGAAGAGTGGGTCTGGTGCTGTAAAGCACCGAAGGGACTGCCCAACTGCATTCGCGCAGGAGAGACAAAGGATAGCTGTTGAGCTACGGGGGTCACTCTAATTCACAACAATAACCTAGACCATATGGCGACAGGATGGCGAATTCTCTTTGCCTCATTTCCAAAGACTATGGCTCCCACTCCTACGTCCTCCAAAACAACGTAACCCTCCTCATCGAGCGACTGCAAAGCAGCCTCAAGCAAGAATGCTGTTGACGCCATGAACGAAATTGGTCGTTGCTGAGATAAGAGTGCTGTAGCTTGCCATGTGTATTCAAATACCAAACAGCGAGAACTCAAACTTTGGAAAACTTATGACAACATCATCAAAATACATCCGCCAGCGGCTGCAGCAACCCTACAGGCCATCACGCGACCTCGGCATTGATTTAGTACCTATGGGGTTATTATCGCGACCACAGGAAGAGAAGAGCCCAAAATCCGCTAATCAGCTACGAAATATGACTCAATCAATAACCTATCATTCCCAGACACCGCAACAAGCAATTAAGTGGGGCTCAGAAGGACCGGATTGAATTGATTGATTAATTACCTATTGTAGCCTAGCAGTTTCCTATACAAATTTAACTCCTACCTAGATAGGTAAGTGGGCCCCTGAGGGTGAACGGATTGCCTTGCTTGTTGCGGACTGTGATCATTCCGACGTCTTCCTCAGCAACCCTATTTGCTGCATCAATGCCTGAATTTTCCTGTATTGGTGTCCACTGGCCATTCCGTGACCCACAACCCGATTCTTCACTTCAAATGTGATGGCAAGCTTGAAGGGGAGTATCGCTCCTGTATCCAGCTGTGTATCCTGTGTCCGCGCTGCCGATGTCTCGCGAAGGTGACGCCGTGAGCTGAACAGGCTGCGGTACAGGCTAGTAGGATACTGTGGATGGCATCCAGGACTCAGAGCGGTCTTGAGGCTTGTCACTATTCGAGGTCGAGAGTGTTGGTGAGTTGGTGACCGCTCACTGACCAATCAAAAGGACCTCGCTGCACTCTTTCCCATTGTCCAAGGCTGACTAACTAGTTACTGGAGTCAAGAAACTCAGATCCGCAATGCTTGGTTCATCTCACAATTTTTGCCTTGCGCTCAAGATGCGATGATGACCGGCCAGGCGTGTCATGGCGTCGTCCGGCAGTGGCTTCGCGGGCATGGTTATAGGGGAAAGCGAAATTGAGGGTCGAGCGATCCGCGGCTCTGTAAGATGACAACTTGGGCTGGAGCTGCGCATATCCATGTCGCACGGCTACTCTTTTCCCCGTATCGTCATCTACCAGCTGCCCAGCGCGCATGCCGCCATGCTACACACATACACACACAGGCTCTAGCACATGCCACACACCCATGGCCACACAGCCCTTGCTCGGGCCAGGCTTCAGCTGGGGAAACGCTACCTGCTAGCCCCGTGGCCACCCTCAATACGGCACTATTCGTTTGCGTATTGAATTTCTTCGTGGTATCAGCATAGTCAAAAATTTGTATGCAGAGCCTTCATCCTCTGATTGTATTATGCAGTCCTCGACTTCCCTCTAACAATGTAAACCTCTACTTCTGCCGGAAGGTCTATTTCTCCATCCCCTCTTCTAAACCAAATGTCCTCACCCTTCTTATTTTGAAAAGTACTGTATTCGCATTCTGAGAGATAGACCTTCCTCTCATAACTCTCCGCAGTAGGTAATCGATTGGTTGCTTTTTACAGTCATTGAAGAAGTCCGACGACACCGTAAGGCTTTTTCCACCGGTTGCGCTGCGAAGATTAGACCAAGTTAGTTTTCCTGCTCACAAGCCAATTCACACCAAATTCTGTTCTGATATCGCTTCCCTTGTTTCTCCCTCCGCCATTCGTGTTACTCGGATTTCTCGGCGTATCGCAGCTTAGGTGATATATATAGAGCTTCGCCCTCTACTTCTAAGCTTTCTACCTACTTCTATAATATTAAGCAAGCGACGGGTGACGTCTACAAACTTAATACTTACTAGATTACTGCGAGGAGGCAGGGGAGGATCCAGCACAAACATGACATTTTCTACGCAAGACTGGTTTGTTGACGTCCTGAACCCTACCTCGGGTTGCGCAAGCTATATACCCGTTGTCGACAGACGTTTGATGGTGCTGGATTTCTGTAGCTCGGTCACACCTACATTGATATCTCCTAAACAGATTATTGCACATCTGAGAGAGTTAGACTGCTAAAGCTATGTAGATTGAGCGCCCACCTTGGCGATTTGAGTCAAGCTGTGGAGAAAGATGTTGGCAGCTCGAAATCGTCTAAGCAACGCCCGCCGGGGCTCCGCAAATCATCCGCTGCCAAACTTTTGTGTGTGTGTGTGTGTGCTGAAGGGCGTCGTCGTCATCGTGCTGGGCTCGAAGTCGTCAGAGGTGTGTGCAGCCTGCTGAAGGACTGCTTATCTAGCATCTTACCTGCCTGGAAATAGCTCAGCTCGACGCCTGCAGCACATACACCCACAAAAGCATCGTAAGTGGCCCCGTTCACCAACTTCAACCCTAGGTAGGAATTTTTGCTGATAGCGACAGGCATGCCCGGCACAAACCTAAAAATGGCACGCTACTGTCGTCGGCATAGCTCAACATCATGAGCGCCTTCTCCTCCGTCGGCTAGCCGTCTTTCGATTTGTGCTCCAAGACAAGGATCAACCCCTGCGCCCGATGGAAGGACGGCACCGTCTCGATATTTAAGCCGCACCCGTTTCTGTTCAGCGGCGTGACCACCATGATACCCAACTCCTATGGAATCCGTCTCCCCTCTTGGCAACACATGCTGTACGATTGCAGCGGCCCCTGGCGCGAGTCCAACAAGGCGTGGCAGACTAGAGCGAGATTGACTTGTTGAACATCGCCCGCGGCAACGGACCTATTGGTTAAGCATTATATACCATGCCATGTCCAAACCCAGCAAGGCGCCTCTCTGTTCTCAACTATAACTAAACCCACCTCACACAAGAACAATCACTCGATCAGCGAAATCGAGAGATTGGACTTGTCCGTGCATGAAATTTTCTGCCAGTGCCTCACCAACCAGTGTGTACTTGCCCGTTTCTGAGTTTTGCCGTACAATAAATGGAACTCTTGCCCCTTGCATGATACAAATATGATCCGATTCCTGGGCTTGCGTAGGCGCTAGTCCAATTAAGCGCTGATCGTGTACGTCAAAGCGAAACAGTTTCCGCATACTCCGCGGCGATACCTATCATGTTGTACCGTCAGCCTTTAAATCTGATCCCGCTGGCAGGCTATCTATGGGAATTGAACTATATGACGTGCATAATGCTTACAGGAGTGTTTAGCTGGATTAAGGAAATTGTACTGAGAATGAATTCTAGGAATTTCTTTCTATGCTCCTGGTGCTCCGCTTCCCATTTGATGCCATTGTCCAGCGTATCTCCCAATTTGTGCAAAACGATGTGCGCAAGATCACGGCAGTTGCCCGATATGACTTCCTGTTTGTAGCGGTACGAATTGCGCAGGTGAGAAAACCAGGTAGCTAAGGTGTCAGCTGGCGCAGCATGCTTCGATACCTGAATGATATGTCCAAAGAAAACTACTCGCACTAGCAGTTCTGAAGCATTGGCTAGACTTCCTGTCAATTAATCTGTTAATCGATACCTGAAGTTGACTTAGAACAATTTACTTACTTTCAATTTGGCGATATGGGCCTAGGTGGATCGCGGCATTATATTGAGTGAAGAGTAAGTCATCTAAGAGGGAGGTTGTCCCGACTTCGTGAAACGGCGGCACCCAAGAGGGTAAGTTGAGTTTCTTCGTTGAGTCGTTATGCAAGATGGCCCGATGTGCCCTTGAAAGAACATTCAGATTGGCCATCGAGTCAATCATGAATCGTGTGAACTTGATATACAGTTCTGAGACGGGAAGTCGGCAGTCGAGTATGTCGTGGGCCTTTCCCTTCACCGAAAGAAATTCTAGAGTTTCCGGAGCGAATTTTTCATGTAGAGCAAAAGCCAGAGGGGCAAGGATTTTGTCCTCCAAATCCCTGCAGTTGCGTTGTCGAGCTTCATGGACATACATTTCCAACGCCATCAACCATTTGAAAGTTCGTGGAAATTCCATTTTGTAGTCGATTTTTGGATACCGAAGCAGAGCTCTTGAGCCGAAGCCACCACCTGGCAAAGTCAAACCCTGCCAAGCTGAAATACATGCCGCACCGCTTAGTTGACATAATAAAAGCTTGTCAGGATCCTTTGGTACCTCGGAAGTTCCTTGGCCGCTCGAAGCGATTTCAAATGAGAGAGCCGCAAGCATACATATAGCTCCAATGTCAAGTTCGTGCGGCTCGCAGAAGCACCTTATTCTAATTGGCAACAGAGCTTCTTGCAGCGTCCAGACCCTATTGAATCAACTCCGTCGCAATAACAGCGCGAGAGCATGTCTTGATTGACGGGGAATGGAGTCGAGAAACTCTGCTGCCGCATCACAGTGGCTCACAAGTTGAATTACGAGGCTTCCTGCACGTCCCAAGCCGTCCAGGCACTGGGCAGCTTCGTGTGTCGTCGCATCGCCCTTGCCGAGCCAAACAATCACACATTTGGTGTCGCAGTAAATGTGTGGCATGAGTGAAAGCTGTTGATTTAGTTCTTCCTTGTTCTTTTGGTCAATGCAAATGACATCGACCCACATAGGCGTGTACTCTTGCTTCTCACGCAGTTGCCACAAGACTTCGTAGAGGTTCTACTAGACGGCGAGTATTTCTCTACCGCATGAAATGTAATAGTTGACAAGATCGTATTTTTGATAAGAAGGATGTTGCTCATCAGTCGGGTTGCCCCATGTGTAGGAAAGAGCGATGAACTTTGGCTTAGCTGACAGCCGCACTGTGCCCACGCTTATCTCAACCATGGCATCAGTTCCACCAGGGTGGAGGGTCAATACGCGAATTGAGTCCAGGTCCTGCAAAGGATGAACTTTTTATAGCGCCATTTGGAGGAATCAGGTTGTGAAGTGGCAAGATAAGAGTTGCTATTGAAATGCGGATTCGAATTATGCAAAGTCTCGTGCCATCCTCCACAGCCTTATGCCATGAAGAAGGGCTGCGCACGCGCTAACCCCAGCCTAGCGTAGTCATCACAACCTCGCTTGATCTATGGTCAGTTGAACTGCCGTCCCCTCAACGGGCCCTACCTTCATACACAGCCAGACGTCAATAACCCTATCATTCTTAAACTAAATCTTCATTTCGGTACTATCCAAATTCACACTAGATGAAACCATCAAAATCATCCATCACGATCTCGCGCGCAAGTATGAGCTCCATAGTTGTCGGGTTGAGCAGATGCAGCCTTCTCTCAGCTAGGCAATTACAGCGGGAGAATAAGTCGTAGAGATGCCTCTACAAATCGCGCCATGCTAAAAGACCGTCGTGGTGCATTGCCAACTTTACTAAAAGGAAAGTGATTCGACGTTCAGGCCTTTTAATGATAATGTGGGCTTTACAAGTGTGCTGGAGCATGATCTGTAGGAGAAATAGAATCCAGCGTCCAAATGAAGGTACCATTGAGTTTTTTTTTTTTTTTTTTTTTTTTTTTTCGTAATCACGTCCAAAACAGTTGCGCTATCTTACAGGCGCCAAAAATCAATTTGAATCGGGCACAGAGCGTATCTGGTCCTCAAAGTAGTGCTCTTTGCTCTTCAAAGAGCCTCGATCTTCAAGTCTAAATTTTTGCAGTAGGCGAGACCTCATGTCCGCATATTTTAGGACAAGGCCGTCCCACTCCTCGGCAGTTCCGTGAACGCGGTCCCGATCATTGAAGTGCGTCGCCACTAAAGCGACATAAAACTCGCGTAGTTTGGAGTTTTCAGCACTGTTACTACATGCATATTGCACGTCACTTGTCGTAACTGCTTTAGTGAAAGTAATGGGTGTGTGTTGGGCGTACAGGTGACCCATGGCGTGGTTCTTGAAGTCTGTGCACAGGAGCTTATCGCCGAGGACCCAGCATTTCGCGTTGATATTAGTACCGCCAATCGAGTCCGCTGAAGGCAAAGACAGTGGTGGCATGGCATATTTACCGTAGTACATCCATTCCACGAACAGGGCGAACACAGTTGCATCATAATCTAGGAGCTCGATTCGGTTCTCGCGGCGTTCCTTGAAATCCCGAGAACAAGCAGCCTCGAGGAAAGGAGA
Organism: Ophiosphaerella korrae; assembly: GCA_028456385.1. Lineage (NCBI taxonomy): Eukaryota > Fungi > Ascomycota > Dothideomycetes > Pleosporales > Phaeosphaeriaceae > Ophiosphaerella > Ophiosphaerella korrae. Next base: position 103,598 of record JALNQF010000079.1, on the reverse strand, counting down.
GTAGTGTGATATTAAGGCTCTGGGTAAAGACCAGATGTTACGGGTATCATTCTTCGCAGGATCTTGCAGGGTAATCGTTGTGCCAACATGTATTTCAATTCCAGTACCACGAAGCCTTTCAAAGTCAGCCATTTTTCCTGTACGCAGATGGGTACGGAAACAACGTACAAGTCGAGGTGGTTGTCGTATTTCTTACTGTTTGTTCTTGGCCGGAGTATCCCGTCTCCGTTTTTGTAGTCTGCAAGCCTTAATTCCTCATGACTGAAATTCACACACTCTGGTTGAGCGGAAATGGCATCATATTGGTCTATCTTTGTATAGCCATCCACGGATAAGTGCTCTATGTGCGGGTGCAGCTGCACCAGACCAGTGCCACTCGTGTAAACAGTTGAGTCTTGCAGTAAGAGTTAACATAGACGCGCCAGATGAGATTTGATCTCCAGGTTCGCAGGAAGTCTTTAGGGGCGAATTAGGAGTGAAAGGACTCGTACCAATTGCAGCGGGTGAGCTATATGTAGGCATCAGTGGCGAGAAAAAACGCGGTGTGGAACGTTTACACACCTGGGGTCAGGATTTGGGTGTATAGCGAGCATTGGTGTAGGAGCTAAATCAGGGTCTCCAGGTAGCTCTACAGCTTTTTTGCCCTTTTTTTTCGCCATGATCAAGGGAGATGGACGAAGTGTCCGTTGATGGGGCGACGGCGGTTCCAGCCGCAATTCCCGCGGCTAAATCCCCACACTAGTGAGGCTCACCGCCTAGTGCCCGCCCCCACCTAATGCTCGCTTTCTGCCATTTTGGTCAAAATAAAGATGAGGCTATTGCAGGCTCTACAATAGTTATTATCGCGAGATTTTTTTAGAGTAGTAATCTTAGAAGCTATAAGTATACATTATATAGTTTATTTATAGTTTATAGCGCCATGGGAGGTTAAAATTTAGTAGTACTAGCGCTGGTAGCTGGTTCGGTGGCGGTGCGGGGGTGGTGGTGCGGGGCGACGCGACAAGGCGGCGCGCGTCATTCGCCATGAATGCCAGGCGTCAGGCACCGGGTCAATGCAATCCCGAGATCCGATTCTTTGGTTTCTACCTAGTTTTTTAACTTCCCATACCTTGCAATGGTAGATGAAGATACGGAATAAGAGCAGCGGCGGCGTGCGCGCCGGCATGGAAGCTGGTAGGCGACGATACAGAGGAAGAGCAGCAGCGCTTTGCAGCAGGCGAGCGTTAGGCACTAGTCAACGAAATTTCCAAATTTGATTCATTATCTTCTACCTAAACCCAACCCATAGCTAAACCAACGGCGAGATGACGATACGGGGAAAAGAGTGCGGCGTGCGCCTACTTTGCCTACACGGCCAACCCAGGCACCCACACCTCCTTCACCTTCTTCGATAGGGGCGCGCTTGCATGTGTATGGCCTCCCGTGGCACGCGTGCATAATCGAGTTCGTTTTTAGTCTTTATACGAGTTATGCATGCGCGAAAAGCCTACTAGACGCGCGGGTTGCTCATTTTGCGGTGCCTCGGGAAGACAGCAAGCCACAACTAGCAGGATATCCTGCTGGAGCGCTAGTAATTAAGGCCCTGTTCGGTGCCCACGGCGATGAGACGATAATCGCAGCGTGACCCCGCCTAGGAGCTGGCCCGAGTAAGTGCCCGAGGCCCTACTGGTGGCGCGCGCGAGCGCTGCCGAATTTGGCAGACGCAGCTTCGCAGCGTTCGGCACTACAAATTGGGCCCCTGTTTGGTACGCGCGCGTTGGAGCAGCCAGTGCGACCTCCAGTGCGCGAGTAATAGAGCCGAGTAGGTGACCGAGGCCGTCCCTTAGTGTGTGTGAGCTTATATTTTGTAGTGAATTGAGGGTCGTGTTTGGTAAAGGTCCAATACAAGGTCCAATCCAAAGTCACGTGACTTCAAAATTTTCAAGATTTGATAGATCTGGGCTTACACGTTGCTAGAGAGTCTATCGCATGACTTTGTATTGGAGGTTAAATTTCTCACTGCACCTCTTGACCAGCAGCACAGTTTGCAACTCCAATACAACCTTAAAACGGTATAAACGCAGTAATTTTGGCGCTTGTAGGGGTGTAAAATTAGGTGGCGTACCTAGCACCAATACACCTGTGCTGGCCGGATGAATCCTGCTGGTTTACCAAACACGAGCCCAACTACAACTCCAATACACCTCCGCGAGCGTATTGGAGGTCCCACTGGCCCCCCCAACGCGCGCACCAAACAGGGCCTTGTCCTCATCTCTTCCATCTCATCGCGTGCACAGACCTTCTTAGCCTCATGGCTCCACCATCTACACCTCTTAGCTTCAACCTCCGCCAGTTGGCCCAGCTGGCCTACAGTGAGCTCCCATCGTCACCAGCACCTACGCCAGCGCCAGAGCCAGCGCCAGAGCTAGTGCTAGAGCCCACACCAGCGCCTACGCTAACGCCAGCACCATGCCAACACCGTGCAAGCCGTTCGGAACCAACGCCCATCCGTTCCGATCAAACACAATCCAGGACCCCGCGCAACGCGGACGGAAGTCTTTTACTGTCTGATTATTAATCGTCTACTAAAGGCCTTTGATTGCTGTTGGGTTGTGTCTATATGAAGTGGCGATTCTGAAATCTCTGGCAAGATGAGCAAATCATCCGGTCATCTGAGAAACTTGGTCGCCCGCTAACATCATCCATAGTCGAGCCCTCACAGCAGCTTCCCGCGTGCAGTACTTGCATCCCTTCCTTCTTTCCTTCATCGGACCAAGCATGGCTCCAAGACTCAAAGTAGCCGTAGCCGGCGCGACGGGTGAGACTGGCCAATCGATCATGGATGCATTGCTAGCCAGCCCCGAGCAATTTGTATGCTATTTGTAGTTGGAACTAGTCCAATCTTCTTTCTCAGATCATGTTCAGACCGTCTAACCAATTAATACAGGAAGTTTTTGCGCTGGCTCGTCCGGCCTCTGTTAGCAAACCGGTTCTCATCGCCTACTCCGGCCGCGGCGCAATCGTGAAATCCGTCGACTTCGGCTCTAACGACGCCCTCGTTGCAACCCTCACCGGAATGGACGTTGTAATCTCGTGCCTAACCATGTCGCAGAATAAAGAACAAATGGCGATTGTTGAGGCCGCCAGTCGGGCTAAGGTTCAACGCTACGTGCCGAGTTTCTTTGGGCCGGCGTCTCCGGCAAGGGGTGTGATGAAGGCCAGAGAAGCCGTATGTACTACCATAAACCCCTCATATGATCTTTTCCTCTCAGTCACAATGCTTGTAGAATTGGTTATCTGAGATGAAGGACTCGCTGACTTTATCGACTCTGGTGCGCAGAAAGAAAACCTGCTTGATCGCGTAAAGCTTCTCTACCTCCCCTACACCGTCATCGACTTCGGTTGGTGGTACCAATTAGGTCTCCCGCCGCTGCCCTCGGGCCGCATACAGTCCAAGTTTGAGTTTGCCGTACCTGAAATTATGGGTGACGGTGAGACCCCCTTCGCACTAGTGGATAAGCGCGATATCGGGAAGTATGTTGCGCGGATTATTGTGGATCCGCGGACGCTGAATAAGTCGATTTTTGGGTATGGGGAGATCTGGAAACAGAATGATATCTTTGACACACTTGAAGAAATGTCTGGTGAGAAGATTGTGAGACAGAGGGTAAGTCGCCGAATTCTAGGGCTTCTACCTATCACGCATTTTGCGGCGTTTTAACTACTATTCATTGATTGCTGACAACGACGTTAGTTGACTAAAGAAGACATGGAGAACATTATCTCGAGCGCGTACCAAATGTTCGCAAGCCAAACCGATGCTACGGACTTGGAGACCATGGTCCAAATGAACTTGGAGAGCATGACCAAAGCGGCCTTGACTGAGTACAAGTATTCGATGGGCATCCGTGGGGATAACACGCCCGAACACGCAAAGTATCTAGGATACTTGGATGTCAAAGAGTTATATCCTGATATAGAAGCTATCGGGTTAAAGACGTTTATGGGAGAGATGTTGGAAGGAAAGATTAAAGCTGTGTATTCGGCGGCTTAAATGATGCTTGGGTGTAAAGCACATGCCCTCTACAACTCGATTCCCTCTTTGTTCAGCCTGCACGCAAAAGGAAGAGCATAGAGTAAGCTAGTTTAGAGTCTTAAAAAGCAGAGCCACCATCACAGCTCTGCTAGTACTCATCCCACATGAACATGAACAATCCAAAACTCCCAATGACCCTCAGAGCTATAACATGTGATAGGCGAATCCAGCCACGGTCCCGAACTGGGCCCACTGCGGAAACCAAACTAGTTGCCGTCGCTAGCCACGGCACAACCGAAGTTTTAGTACTGATGTTATCCAATCGCCTAAGTACAGATGTTAAGCGAACGGGTACAATATTGAAACTGTACCTCCCTTATGCGGATACGGAGTGTTCCTATAACAATAATTCAATCATTCAAGTATAGTCGCTTTTAGTTAAAAAAAATCTTATCCTAGCTAAATAAAAGTTTATAGTTAGATAAACTTTTCTCTTATAATAGGATAACTTAAGAGCTTATTGTTGCGGGATTAGGCTGGTAAATGGATTGGGGGTACCCGGCGTCGGGTTAGGGTTGGGTTAGGGGAGGCTGCAGCTCATCTGACCATGGAGTTCAGTTCAGTTGGGATGAGAAAAAATTCAGCTGAAAGCGGCCATGGCCAGATGAGCTGCTGCCTCCACCGCGAACATCACCGCTTCCATCCACACCAACTGCTTATCTATCCCCTTAGTGCTGTGATTGGATATCGCTCAGCTTAATGCTAGAGCAGCAGTCTTACAATGGCCCTACTAAGAGTTCGTGGGTTTGACGTCACCTCACCCTTGTAGCTGTCGCAACCTTGAAGCGTTTCCGCCCACATGCCTCGTCAGTCCTCTTCCTTACACGCAGCATATGTGTTAAATACGGCCCGTTCCAACACCTCTCTGATGCCGCCGCTATGCAATTTATCGCCTCCCATACTTCCATACCTGTGCCGAAAGTATATTGCGCGTTCGAAAGCAAGGGAATTACGTAGGAACAACGACCCGAAGCGTCGAAAACGCACCTGCTGAAGCAACTGAAAACTTATATGGAAGAGATGAGATTGCTGAGGCCTCCAAATCTGGGTGTGGTTAAAGGTGTTACGATATGCGTCTCCAAGACGGCCTCAAGGGATTTGGGCCTTTCGATTCAGTTCGCGACTTTCACTCCTTTCTTAGAGCTGGGATAAGCGCGTCTCTGGAACAGATCCCGGAGGCTAACGAACTGGTCAAGAAGCTCAGTTATCCGAAGCTAGACGGAGTGAGGAAAGGCGTGCAGTAAGCGAAACAGGGATAAGCGTGGGATGAAAACTACGCAGCGCGTAAAAACCAGAAACTACAAATGCAAGCGACTGTACGGTATCGCGATACGGCTTGGATCCATCCCCAGATGCTGACGGCTCTGCAAGACTATAACATCCTAACAAAACACTGCAAGACACCGTAGATACTTATGTATTGGCACTATAATCTTCCAAATGTGATCGAGCACTAATGTCGATAGTGCCAATTTCAGTGTGAAGATATGAATCAGAAATGTCAAATGAGATGCAGGAAAGCGTTTTGCCAACCTTAAGCGTCGAAAGGGATGCGCCGCTGTTCGCATCCCGGATCTTGACCGTGTTGCCGCCTGACCCTGACACTAGCTTCTCCGAGTCGTGCGAGAAGGCCATTGAGCTGACCCAATCGCTAGGCCATGCTCTGTTCGCTTAAGCCGTCTTGGCACGGAGCAGACAGAGCTGCCTCACGTAGTCTTATCACGTAATACCCCGCCTGTTGTTTAGCCATCTTCATTCACAGCATTATGTGTTCTGAGATCACGTTCGGCCTCATCTTCCTCGTGAGAAGCACTGGCGCCAAAAGCAATACAACCATAGAACCCAATCACCAGGGATGGACAGGTTCGCCCGACGGGAGGGGCACTTTGGATATAATCTGGACCTGCATCTTCACTACTTTCATTAGCTGCTGGACAGTCCTCCATCCCGCTATCCCGCCCCCTAGCTCTTCTATTTGGTACCATTTCCGGGACCGCATGCTATGCCTCTTCGCAGGCATCCTTGCACTAGAAGCGCTTGTGTATAATGCACTACTTGAGCGACTAGAGGTGAAGGCTCTGACCCGGATTTATTCAAAACCTGAATACTTCGGAGAGGCTTGGACCAACTCGCATAGCTTCTACTCCCTCATGGGCGGATTCCGAGCCTATTGTAGACCGGACTCGGAGTCAGAGTGGCGTCCTGTGAACGTTAATGCCCAGGTCATATATCAGCTCGTCTCGACGCAGCAGCTTGCTAAGGAGGAGATCCTATCCGAGGCAGACATTCGAGATAAAGGCAAATCCGATGCTATGATTAAGATAGTTGCCATGGTCCAGGTGATTGGATTCACGTTTCAATGCATAGCGAGGGCAATTCAGAAACTGCCGCTAACAACTCTGGAGATCAGCGCATTAGCGTACGTGCCTTGCGCATTGACAGTACAGTACTTGTGGTGGGAAAAGCCCTGCGATGTTGGTGAGAGCACCTTACTCCGGGTATGCAAAACGCCGTCGTCGAGCTCTGCTCTTAGGATTCAAGCGCCAATTAAAAGATCTGTGCAGGAATACAACCAGTACCCTCTCCGGCAGACCATCTCTCGCACGATACGCCACGCGTTACACAGGGTATCGCCAGTAGGGATGGTGGCTGGTGCTTACTTCCTAATATATGGAGGGATACATTGTGCCGCATGGAACCTGTCATTCGCTTCAACATGGGAAAGAATGGCGTGGAGAGTTAGTAGTTTGGTCATCACCTTTAGCGTTCCGTTTTCATGGTTGCTCAATAATTTACTGTATTGGATCATCGTTAATCTGTTTAAGGGGAAAGAAGACCCTAAGACTCTAAATCCGGCAGTGGCTGTATTAAGTAGGAAGAATTCGGGTGGTGTTTTGTCTGTTTTGCCAATTTCTCAAGCTGTACAGGGAATTGGACTAGTGTTGTATCTTCTTGCGCGGATGTATCTCCTTGTGGAGGTGTTTCTAAACCTTAGGTCTCTTCCAAGTTCAGCATATAGTACTGTAAATTGGACGGCATTCTGGCCGCTAATCTAGGAACGAGATTTATAGAAGTACTTATCTATACCTACCTGTACCTCTCCCAAGCAATGCGCAACTGACTGCCCAACAATAAACTTACGAGCCACAAGATTGATTCGCGGCTGGTGAGGTTTGTCCCCCCAATTTCGATGTGTCAGGTTCAACCTCACACAACTTCTCATCAACTAACGCAAATTCGCCCTCTTATACAATTGTATGAAGCGGAAGTAATCTGACTAAGGCGGATCTGTAGCCAAGAATATCGCCACCAATGTCATCGTGCAGGGTATCGTTGGCTTAAATTACGCACTAGCTACGTTAAGTGAATAGTTTCTACTAGCACTACCGCTGAGGACAAATCTCTCCAGCCTTTACTATGTAGTGCTAAGTAAAATACAAAGCCGGGCCGTGCTGTATTAGCCAGTTCTGCGATCAACATCGGGCGGAAGTACTGGCGGGGGCACCAGCCACAAAGCTAGTAGAGACCTCGTTGGAATCTAATACGGCCTGCAGGCTCTAATAGAGCCTTGCTGTGAGATTTTACCGCGGCCAGAGCTTGATAGTAGCTCTGTAGTGACGGAAGTCTAATCTAAGATAGCTGGACGCTCTCTACGCATCAGGCGACCAAGCGTCGATGCAAAGGTAGTTTATGCATGTATAGGGCACTGTGTAGTCTTAAGAAGGTGCATTAGGGGATCTAAGGAGAATAATAATGAATATGATCGCGTTAGCTAATATTTGGCAGTGGGAAGTCGATGTACCTCTCGCATTTTTCCAAGCAGGGGGTTTGTCGACCTATAGCAAGGGACGTTATCTATATCGATTTTTCGAAAATAGCGCCACACCATTGATAGAAAACAAATATTAACATAATGAGATTACGCTAACGTTATGTAAATATGACGGAAACCTCAGTCGCGTCCACACAGCTGCAGGAGGAGCAAAGTGTTGAATCCTGCATGTTATTCTTATTAGTAATTGTCATTTGGTTGCTGGAGAAGCACATTGATAAATCCCGCACGTAAATCTTGTTACACTGGAATGCATCTCGCTCGACTTTTATCTCACGATGTTGCCTGTCTTGCTTATCAAACTCTTTCCTGACTCAGTCTAGTTTCAGAAGACCAACTCAATCATTTGAGGATTCCACCGCTGCCCCGTCATAGCCTTAAAATCCGCGAGGATAATTGAATCGTTACAGATTGCTGCTCTGCACCATGATAAACATCAGCATAGTAGATCACTAAGTAAGTCTGATAGTTTTGCTCGTTTCTGTAACGGTCAGGTGCGACGTCAGACATTCGCGTACGACGTCAAATGTTCGGTGGACCACGCTCAATCCAGGGAAAAAAGGGACCTGGCTCCGGCCTTCCAGGGCAAGGTGGATTCAGCCGAACCATGCACAGCCGAGACAGAGAAACCAGGCGGCGCGATTACATCTCCACCATATCGCGTGCTTGTTGTATTCATGTACTCTGCCAAACCTTGCAGATTACCGAGTCCAGCCATATTCTCGCGCCGCCAATACCTAATTGTTGCCAGGAAAAAGGCAGTTTTTACATTCCCCCTCGGCAATGCAGTTGCTTGATCTACCGAAAGACTTACTCCTCTGCTTGTCGGACCAGCTGGAATCAGAGAGAGCAATCAACGCCCTTGCACGAGCGAACCGTCGCCTATACCGTCTGTTGAATACGCGACTCTATTGTTACAACGTACAACACTCTGGAAGCTCGGCTTTACTGTGGGCTTCGAGCCGGGGCAACAAGGCAACGCTTGAGCGATTGCTGAAAAAAGTGCCAATGTTCACGCTACAGATGCTCACAACCGGACACCACTGTCGTTGGCAGCAAAAAATGGTCGCGTTGTAGTAGTAAGTCTGCTACCTCTCAATGGCGTTGATACAAGGGCTAAGCACACCTTATTCGGCTGGACGCCGTTATCGTGGGCGGCATGGGGAGGACAAACGGTAGTAGTAAATATGCTACTTAAGAAGGAAAGTATCGATGCAGATCACAACGATAATGATGGTCAGACGCCGCTCTCGTTAGCGACCTGCGAGGGGCACGAAGCAATAGTTAAGCTACTGCTGGAGGCCGGCGGGGTCGATGTCGATTGAAAGGGTAGGGATGGACAAACCCAGTTGATGAACGCGTCGTTCAGCGGGTGGTATGGTAGTAGTTAAGCTGCTGCTCCAAACCGGCCGGGTGAATGTCAGCTCGACGAATTTTCAAGGACAGACGCCACTAATGTATGCGGCCATGGCTGGTGCGGATGCTGTAGTCAAGATGCTGCTCAAGACTGGCAAGGCTGGTGTCAACAGGAAAGATATTAGCGGACAAACGGCGTTCTCACCAGCAGTGTGGGAAGGAAAAGAATTAGTCGTTAAGATACTCTTAAAAGAAAACGAAGTCGGAACAGACTCAAAGGACACCGAAAGATGGACTCCGTTTTTGCGGGGAATACGTGAAAGACGGCGCGGGCACATAGCAATAATGAAGCTGCTGCTGGAGACAGGCAAGGTCGACCTGAACACGAGAGATAAAGACAGACGGACGCCGTTATTACATGTGGCATTAAGTGGAGCTATATCCATAGTGAGACTACTGCTCGAGACTGGGAAGGTGGATATCAATGCAGAGGACATATGAACCTCGTAGGTGTTGCTGTAAAGCCGTGCCGCTGCCGAAATGACGGTCGCATGCTCTATAGTCGAAGGTATGCGCGGGTGAGTCTCGTTCGTGCTGCCGCAGAGCCTCGTCGTTATATCGAACAGCAGCTAGATTAGCAGCTCTCAGCATATCAGGACAGCCAAAATTAAGATTACATCGGGAAATAGAGCGGATTTCTGCCACAACTGAGCTGCATCTTCACATACTGCTTCGCGGGTTTCATTTTAGCGAATTGCAAGGCGTTGGAACACAAGTGCTTCAATGAGCTGCAGCGATCTCTTATATTCATTCTAGTTTCATGAGATTAGATAGTGTGAGACTCTTCAGATATCAATTAATCTCATACTATCGACCCAAGAATGAGCTTGTAATCGTAATGAAAGGAACAATTCCATCCAACAACGCTTGAATGATACCCATCGGCCCTGAAGCGCTCGTTGTCCCCCAAGGATCGTCAACACACCTCCCAAGAAGTATATAGGCAAACCCTACGCAAAATACATGAAAGAGATATAGTAAGTTGAACAGGGGAAGTGGGAGGCAGCAAAGAACTTGAAAGGTGTGCGACACGGGCAATTTGAAGACAATCCGAATATAAACTGGGATTCCAACCACAATGATCACAATCAGCAAGGTCACAACTGCAATCTGCGATCCCAAGCTATCATCCATGTATAAGAAGTTAGTGTAACCAACATAGAATCCAACTGAGAATAACATCGCTGCAAAAAGAATGAGAACTCTGACCACGAAGATGACAAAATACGCCCAATTTGCCTCCGTGATCCATATGCCGATGAAAAGGTATAGCATTTCGGAGAAGCAGCTCATGATGTCTATGAGAAGTCCGTATCCAAGGAAACTAGGCGTGTACGCTTCGGGATTCCCACCAGCTTCCTTGACACCAAGCTCGCATGACTGAAAAGCCGTTGCCGACCTCGTAAGCGAAACGAGGAAGAAGACATTGTTTGCGACAAGCCGGATTATGCGGGTGACGCTCGGACCTTTTTCGTCCAAAATCGAATGGGCCGTGTCTTGCAACAGCACAAGAATAGAAACGGCCCAGTTGGCAAATCCGTATACACCGATTGGTTTCCACAGGCGCATGCAGTGGATTGGCTCGGTATAGTTGAGGTAGAGGATGGTGTAATTGGGTTTCCGAAGACCATGCCAATTTTCGTTTGGTAGAGGAATCCCAGGAAAAGGAATTGATTGGGAGGTGTTGTCTCGCTTGGCATTTGGCGCTTTGGCTATGCTCTCCTTTGGCACGTAGAGCATGGGGTCCAGGTGGAAGGGGTCAAGCGGACCGGTAATCACTCCGGCTGTTGGGTACCGCTCATGAACAAGGGCGCGAGATGTGCATAATGTCGCTGTCACAAGGATAGCTAGTCCTAATTGAAGAAAGATCATTATCAAAGCAGGGTACAGGGATAGTCTTTAATCCTGGAAACCTAGAGAAGAATCCCTCCCTATATAGTGGACCCAAAAATACCCAGGAATCGGATCAGCAGCGGGCTGAATGTAAGCTAACAGATGCATGTAGAGAAGGAGACTAGGTTTGTGCTGGGGTCGTCCGATGTCATACCATGGCGATAGGCGCGCCGACTGATGTCACGGTTGACGTGATAATAACGCAAAATTTTACAGATCATGAGGGCGATGGGCTGATACTCCTCGTCAAAGGCGTGGTCCTTCTTCTGTGCGCCACAGTTGTTCTGATAGGCTAATGCGAAAGTATGATAGCGTTGAAATATATTATAATTTAAAACCGGATAACGAGTTGGTTCACCTGGTGCACGTGTTGGCCTGATGCACGTGATCGCCTATGCACGCCGAACACCAAACTTGCGATCTTAAACATGAGGTGTAGAGCCACACACAATAGCTATTATTGTAAGATTTTATAGTAGAGGTTTCCTGCCGAGGTCTAGTTGCGGGTTGGCGCCTATTATTTTTAGTAGGAGTAGAATTAGGCTGCGGGGCTATTGGTATATAGAGAGAGAAAGAGAAGTGTGACGTATAGTGCGGCGCTGATATATAATAACAGGACCCAAGGATAGATACAAGCTTGGCGCTCTGGACTTGGCGCTGGCGAAGGGCAGCTGGCAGTCCGAAACGAGCCAAGGGGGTACTAACCGTCTATCCGGCTCTGACCGAAGAAGTAAGGAAGGCGGATAATTCTTGGCGCACACGACGTTCTATCACTCGGTACATCTTCAAGATCCTAGCGCTTCTAGTATTTTCCGTTCAACCAAGAAGTTGTTTGCAATTTTGTGTGTCAGCTGGTGTCCGCCGAGGATTCTTTCCATACTTCAGCCGGATGCTTCACTACACGCCGGGCCGTACTGGAAAGATCAAGGAAGTCGAGCCTCGATGCTCTGGCGCAGCTATTAGTTGTTATTGGTCGAAAATACAATGCTCCTTTGCCTTTAGGGGACGCCAGGACAAGATTTACTGTGCTGGCGTCGGAGTTTTATATTTCCCAAGCACCGGTAAGGCTTTGCATAGCCACACCAGCCATAGCCTTGGTCGGATGGTTATGTACAGTAACCACACGATAACCTTCGGAACCTACCGGGGCCATCTCGCTTAGAGCGGGGGAGTACAAGGGGTTCCGGTGGGTCTCCATATTGACGTTCATACCATCTGCGCAGGCTTCTGGTGGGCTTCGAACTCAGTCTCCCACGGCAAACAAAAACACCACTCAAGGTTGTGGCCAGCGCTTAAGAGCATGGCCGCAGTTGAGTTTTGGTCGCTTTTTGCGGGGCGCTTAATTAGTAAGATGCTTGGCGGAACTGAAAACACGTTCGCGTTCGGCGCTCATCAAAGGGTATGGCCAAGATATCAAGGGCGAATCGAACGAGGTCTGGCTTTGATGAATGGAGGCTGCTCTGGTAAACATGGGGATTATCGACTTCTTCGCGGTTGCTTTGTATATAGGCTTGCTAGTCATTGGTTCTGCATACAGGTACTACTTCGTGTTCTTTTAGCCTACTAAACTGCTCACCTGTTATATAGCGAATTGGTGGTGAGGGCTTGAGGACGGCTAGAGTACTATACCTGCCCTTGTACTCCTCCAGCCAGAGGTCCTCCACTAGGCCTTTAATGCCGCGGTTATTTATATCCTTAGGATCACCAGCAACCCAGTACTTCCTGTTCTCATAGTGATCAAATTCCTGATGAAACCACCACTACTTCTTTTCTGGTAGTAGCACCTGGGTAGCGTAGTAGGCGGCGCTATCGTCTGCCTTGTTATAGTACTCCTCACACTTCTCCCAGGATGCGCAGGCTGCTGCTTCAAGATAAGTGTATCCTTACTGTCGCCATGGCCAATTCAGAGGTCTCGAAAGTCGACTTGGGCATCGTAGATGCAGTTAAGGAGCCAGTTCGTAGCAGTAAACCAGCGGGAAAGCGTATGCCTATAGCCCTAACCGCACAAAGTAGCTTCATAGAACGGCTAGAGGATAGAGGATAGCTTTTCGAGGAACCAGCGGTGTGGCGCCAGTCGGTCGTTTCCAAGGCCTTCGCCACGTTTTGGCATATGGGTGTCACAAAACTGCTGTATCCGTGGCTTGCAATTTATAGCTTGTATAATAGAGCTGAAATATGAATTCCATCGCGTTGCATTGCTTTGGATGAGCTGGTTAATAAATTAGTTGACAAACTCTGCGGCCGGAGCTAATTAGAAGGCCCTATTGTCACGTCATGGCGGCGAACATCGCCACATCTCAACACTCACCTCAAGCATGTTCAATTCTGACCACTCCCCGCCTACTACATTCCTCTGAAACTCCTCACGGCGCCGTGGCGGCATCCGAATATACCGTATAATATTGCGGAGACGCCTAAGAGCACCTTACTTTCTCTAGATCTTCGCGATCGACTCAAAATCGTGTCTACTGTGAGCCAGCTCCAATTCCTCCACCGTAGTGTCTGCTTTTTTGCCCAGCAAAAAAGCCTGCGCTGCTACGTGGCCAAGACACCGCGGCTGACAACGCTTTCGTTGGTTTTCTGAAATCTTTGGGCGGGGCGTCCTCGGAAGCAAATCAACAGCCGTACTGGTACTCGACGCGTTGTCAAGCATAAAATATCCAGTCCTTCCGCTAATGTTATACTCACCAATCACATCTAGGACAATTTGAGCTTGATTAGCATCGCTGTGTTCGCGCTGTATTGCAAGAAGCTTCGTCTGTCGGAGGTCTTTCACGGGATGTCCTGGCGCTCTTGGTCTGGCAAGAATTTCTGCCGATGGCTAGGTAAGCGCTTGATACATGGCGGCCACAGAGCAGTGTGAAGCCAAGTAATAGGCATGGACGTACTGAGGCCGTGCAGTTCAGCCCCCGCGATGAGGCAGACAGAGTTGAAGCGCATGTCCATTGTTAGGGAACACAAAGTAGTTCATGTTACGTTGATCTAGATCGCGAATTGAGCATACTAGATGTAACATGAACAATATCACATTATTAATTGCAAAGAGACGGACGGCAGCTCTCTCCGGGCACTACAACGAGATCCATCTGGTAGAGCTTATAACTAATTGAACCCCCCTCACGGGAATGGATCGTATTCTCGTATTCCCATACATACTCCGTCCACCTCGACACCATCGATATGCTGCGATACTTTGCCGCCGGCGCCGAAGCGGATGAGATCTCCACCACGCGGGTCACTGGCAAGCATGGGCTTCCAGCCCATAGTTTTCTGCGGGCCATGATACGGATCGTTGACGAAGGCGAGAATATGGTCCTGCATCGACTGGCTGACGTCGACTTCAAACTTGGTGGTGTTGGCCACGTGGTCCAGAAGATGGTATGTGCCAAAGGAGATGGGAATGTCGCTGGCGTGGTACGCGCCGAGCCACTTGTAGTGGTTCAAATTGGGGAACGTGCCGGCATGCTGGAAGCGGAAGACGGGAACGTCGGGGCCCATGCGATTGCGATACACGGTCGAGTTGAACGTCGGACACACGAAGCCTTGAACGCCGTAGGCGGTCACGGGCGGCTGGTACGGGCCCGCGGTCAGGTTGTCCACGGGCCACGGGACCAGCGACGAGAACTCGTTGGCCACGTTGGAGATGAGGACCGGCACGCGCGCGATGTGGCCGGCCTCGGACCGCGCCTTGTAGTCGGCGAAGACGATGTGATTGTCGACAACGGGTTTGAAGGTCAGCGCAGGTGTCGCGCCCCGATCGCCGTACTGGCCGATGAAGTTCTCGATCATGGCGAACGGCACCTGGCGCATGCAGTCGAGCTCCGCCGCGCCGTCGTCGTCGTCGTCGTCGTCGCCGCAGGTGGCCGCGCACCCAACGTGGCGCGCCACGAAGCTGAAGTTGGAATACGCCGAAGTCTTGGGCAGCGAGGCGCTGAAGATAGTCCCCGATTGCAGGTAGTAACCCTGGGCGATGGGGTCCTCGCGGAAAGCATAGGCATGGACATCAGTGGCCGTGGACCCCGCCGACCGCCCCCACTGCGTGATGCGGCCTGGGTTGCCGCCAAAGGCAGCAATGTTGTCCCGAACCCATTCGAGCGCGGCGCGCTGGTCGAGGATGCCCAGGTTCTGGTGGCCGTCAGGCAGCCCGCGCGCGTTGGGGAAGCCGAAGATGTTGAGGCGGTAATTGATGGTCACGGCGATGTGCGACTGCGATCGCTCGACCCACGACGCCGGCATCTGCCACGGGATATCAATGCCGCCGATCTGCCAGCCGCCACCCGTCATGAAGAAGAGGACGGGGAATCCGCCGGCGGGCGGCGGCGCCGTTGGCGTCCACACGGCCACGTACAGGCAGTCCTCGGACGTGGCCTCGCCCACCAGCCCCGACGTGTCATTCTGGTGGCCGTTGTAAATGAGGTTGCCCTTGGTCAGGTCCGTGTTGAAGAGCGAGGCCACGGCCGTCACGAACTGCGGGCATGACGGTGGAAAGCGCGTCGCATAGTGATGCTCGCTTGGCGACGGCGAGAGCTTCTGTGGCGGCAACCAGCGGCGCGACCCCACGGGCGGCTTCGCGAACGGGATGGCGCGGAATTGGCGCGTCTTTGGAAACTGGGGATCGGTGAGCCCCGTGTAGGTGCCTGTGGAGGTTGAGACGGTGAGACGGTCGGAGCTGCTGGGGCACTTGGCCTCTCGACCGAGAACGGCGTCGATCGCCACCACGAGGAGAGACAGGATCGCGAGCTTCATCTTGGGCAGTTTGCGGGCGTTGAAGCACACCGCCGCCGCTCCCAGAGTGCTTCAATCGTAGCGAAAAACCAGTCGTCGATTCCTGGCGCCAGTGGATTTCCCTCTCCTTACATACCAGTCAGCTTTCCCCGCCCAACAGTTGGTATGATCCGTGCATGGGGAACCGAGTTGGGTTCTGTCTTGCGACTCGACCCAAATACCATCATGAACGCGGTTGAGGGAGAAAAGCCGGCGCACATTGATTACTTGTGGGAGGGACTGATGGCAACCCCGCGCATCCCCATCCTCTTCTCATATACGCCCAAAAACTCAACGCCTCTTGCACGTGTGTCCGTTACGAAGCGCCAGCTATATGCATCTTGCCGCACCACACTTTCTCGGCTTCAGAAGCCAACCATAAGACCTACTCGCCCCTTGTCTAACACCATGCTCAACTCGAAATGAAGCAATCCTCTCGTATCGAAGCGCTGGTAGCCAACATGCACGAAGATGGTCGTATTTTTATTATTAGGGCCCGTGCTCATGTTGGCGCATCGTGCGCCAACATCAAAAGTCGCCGGAGTCGTCGGAGACGTGGGGGTATTCTGGGTGCACGCCAGCAACGCCGCCCGGTTCGAGCAGAGCCTCCGTGGCATGGCCGGCTGCGTCAAGATCGCGGGGCGGCGAGACCCGCAAGCCAACATGTTCAAGTTGGCGCATGACCCTTATCATCATCGTACGGTGGCTTTCTCGTATATAGAATGCGAAAAAGGTCGCGAGTCTGTGTCCAGGGGGTCCGAGTAATTGACACAGTATGGTGGACGGCTGAAAAATGGTTGGAAAAGGAATTCCATTTCCCCAACCCGTCGCTGAGTAAGCGGTTGGCAGCGCTGTGTTTTCGACCTGCCTGTGCCGTATCTATCAGCGTTCGCTGACGTTGCGGGGTTCTGACAGAGCTGGCGTCCTAGCGGGCGGGTGTTTCTCGACCTCTAGTAATTGACGTTATATCGAAATTTTGCTTTATCGTTTTGGAAACTATGGACTACTTGGGCTTTTCCATGATCAATCAAATGTGAATTCTCTAATGAAATGAGGGAATGGATTGGAAATGAAACAAGCGGGCTTCATGCAATGTCAATATATCATATCGAATCTTGTAGCCTCTCAAGACGAGACAGCACATCCCCCATTAGCTGCATACCCTGGCCCCTCTCTGCATTCAAGCAGTCCCTCACAACATCCGCATACGTCTGTCCTGCATGATGAACCACACCCGGAAGAAATTTCCTCAGGATATGCTTCCTACAGTCCTCAGGCGACTTTTCGCTAAACACATCTTTCCCGTCCTTACCTATTTCCGACGCACATGTTTTCCACCTTGCAATTTCAATCAGCACTACACCCAGAGAATATATATCGTACGCTGGCACATAATGCGGATTTCCTTGTTCAGCCTGCCGATCGGGATGGCGGTATATCTTGTCTTCCCAAGATCCTGTCTCTGTTCCTGAGGAGTGTCGGTGTTCGTCGCGAGCTAGTTCGAAGCCCGTGAGATACGCTTCGCCGGAGATAGTACCCTGGCGGGCGCAGATCATGATTTTCCTGGACTGAATGGTTCTGTGCACCCATTTTATTGCATGGGTCACAAACAGCGCGGTGGCGATTCTGCGTGCAATTTCCAGACGCTTGCTGAGAGAGTAGCGCTTTTCTTTCGCGATGAGCTTGTCTAAAAATACTAGGCTGGTTGATTCGGAGATCCCGGAAGGCAGATTGAAAAGTAGAGAGAACCGGTGGTTTATCTCGTCGTGGTAGTACCCTGTGCATGGTAAGATGCACATCAAAGATGGCTTGGCATGGCTCAAGATGGTAGCTAGTCTTTGGGTATCTTTTTCGGCGTCAGTGCGTCGACTTTGGTCTGCCGATACATCATACGGTCGAAATTCTACTAGTGCCTTCTGTTTGTCTGGCAAGGATGCCATCATGCGTGACGAGGGTAGGCCAAGTAATTCGACATGTGAAATGTCCGTGATAAGATGGTCGATTGATAGTGTTGCTTCTTTTGATTTGGTGATGATCTCATTCATCCGGTATTCGGCCATCAGCTCCGGTACTCGTAATAATGGCGAGACTCGCTGTTGGCCTATGGAATCATTGAACTTCGAGATCAAGAGCGATAGGCGCATGTACAATCTTTGGCTCCATCGAAAAAGATCCTGTTCTAGCTCAATGGTGACCTTCTCCATTGTCACGGTCCACATTACACGGTTGAGCAAAGTCGATGTTTTATATGGCTCAAGACGGGCTTTGATCTTGAGCAAGCTTATAAGTAGCTGATCAAATACTCGTTCGGTACTTTCTCGCTCTTTCTCATTAGCTAGTAGCGATGGGTTTGTTTTGAATATGCTGATAAGGTTCTCTAAAGTCTCGGAATCAAATTGACATTGCCGGATAATTGAGGATGTCTTCTCCGTGTATTGTGCCAAGCTACTGGCGATGTCAACAATAGCCGTGAATGTTTTTATTGAGGCGTCGAGGACTGTGAGAACGCTAGCTGCGGCGCCCAAGGCGTTGAGCGCCGCCTGATCCATTTTCCACTTGAAAGGATGTCGAAATCTAGAATGAAAGAATTTTCGATCAAAATATGATCTAATTCATAAATTTCCCAAGAGCGGGCGGAATTCATAACCTACGAATGGAGGGGTGGTGGGGTTTTAGATTCAGCCTTCTCTTGGCGCCAAATTCTGCCTCCAGATTAGGTAACTACCGTATCCGTGCGCGTAATGCGCACCGCGGATGACTTGGTGTCTCCTAACACGCACAAATTACTATGGAGAGGAGGACGTTTAACCATTTTTCAAGCTGATTTTGGTGTGAGGCTGTAGATTGGCTAGAGGCAGCCTAATCTATCGTTTTTTTTTAGTGTTGTAGCTGTCAAGATAGAGCGCCTACGAGCCTAGGCGTGCTAGGTCACCACCTAGTTATTTGACCATCTATTTCAATGCAATCTCTCAGCCTATTAAGCATAGAATTGACACGCTTGTTAATAAAGCCTTGATCCGCCTTCTCCTAGCCCTCAAGAGCGAGCTCACGTGTATCTCTCTTATCCTAGTGTGGAAATTTCTTAATGTACTGTTGCTAGCAGTTTTCTATAGCAGCTAGGTCAGGGCTAGAGTAATAGTTGAAGTAACTCTTGAGCTTATTCTGATCTTTCCACTGCTGTACTATGTTATTTTTGCCTAGCCTGTAGCCTAAGATGTTATCCTCCTTAAGTATAAAGTTGGCTCCTCGTTCAAGCTAGGCGCGCTGCGTTATCTTGCTATTGCTGTTGCTAGGGATCTCGTAGAAGGTAAGAGCTGACTTAGAGTTGAAGCTAACAGCCGCCTAGGCATGTACCTTCTTGAGGTTGCGCTCGTAATCATCTCTCTCATCTCGCTGCAGTAGCGCTTACCTCGCTTGTGCACGATATATATACTGCCTTAAGGACTAGTAGCCTAGTGTACCTTCTTAGAAAACCTGACCTAGTGCTAGTCTCGAGCATCAGGATAGCGCTGAAGTATAGCAGACGCCTGGGTTTTCTTGCCTGAGCTGTGTTATTATTGACCTATGTCTTCTAGCATGCAATGCACTTAGAGTAGCTTATAGTATCGCCCATCGCGCACGAGATAGTGTGTGCTAAGTCTCCTTTAACACCAGCCTCAAAGCCTGGCTCGAGCCAGGATAGCTTCCTTGCTTCAAATTTTACCTCTTAGATAATCCATCTCCTGAAGCCGCTTATTTGAGACAACTGAGGGCCTACCACAACGCTCGCCCCTCGAGGCCTCGTTTCTGTGGTGTCTCCTGTCAACGCTACCTAGTGATAATCCAGCCTTGTCGCTTAGATACTCTATTAAAGCGGAAGACGTCTGCTTTTGAGTGTGGGATACCGCGCACCTCTATGTATTCAGTCGCCCCCCGAACCCAGCATCTTTTTAGCGTTTCATAATGATCATGGTTATCTTAGTCTACCATAAGAAGGATGAGCAAAAAAAGGTATATAGCGTTGGTGGTGGCTGCAAAGTTGAGATATAGAGCGCTCAGCTTCAAGTTTTGGTGGAGCATAGCTCGCGGTGCGGGTTTTTTTGTCACCCGCGTTACAACCACTTTCACAGTACATATTTGACTCCTGTATAACTCAACACCACGATAATAGTAGAAGATGCCCTTGCAGAAATAGATGCATTGGACTCTGACAAAGACATTTCGTACCGAAAGCTTGCCGAAAAACATTAATGCTCGCGCTCTACTTTGACGCGGAGGCTCCAGGAGAAAACTGAGCCTGGGAGGTGCAACAGTGTCTTAAAGAAGAAGCAGAGGCTGCAAAAGCTACTGGGAAGGAGCTACAGCGTAACGAACGCTTTTCAATAAAAAACTCAAGGAGGAGAGGCGTGTTGAGCGAGAGGAGGCAAAGAAGGTGCGCAAGAAGGGGAGGGCTGAGAAGGCCAAACAAGTTGCTGAATACAAGGCTGAAAAACAGCGTAAGAAGGACAAGAACGACTGTGCAAAAGCTCTACAACTATCCAAGAGAGGCAAGCGTAAAGCTTCAATGCCTGCCTCAAGGCCTCAGAAGCGTGCGCGTGGTGCTGGGGTGCGCGTTACGCGCACGGATACGGTAGGCACTGGAGGTTTTGGCGTTTCAGCCTTGTGACCCATGTCTTCAGCTGAGATTTAGGGGTCGTGCCAACGAACCATTTAGGTACTTAAGAAGTTTCCAGCCCCGGATAGTCGGTATAAATGCTCATTTTGAGGATTTCGTTGAAATGGATGGCAGGTCGTATCTCCCCGGCGGCAGCTCCATCCATAATTCGGTGTCGACATATGAGCCCACAATCTCCTCGTATAACAGTGTAGCATCAGCAGATTCTCGCAACACCGTCAAGCCTACACCCAAACCCAACTCATGCACATCGGCCGAGATTGGTTATCGGGCGGTCCTTGGTCGTCTTGCCGAACATGGGGTTCCAGTTATCGCTCTCAGCCACATCCAACGATCAAGCAACAATGCCTACGGAGCCGGCGCCTCACTGATTGTGTACCCTGGCAAATGGCAGGATAGCCGCAGAGCTGATAAGCTTAAAGAAGTAGTTGCGCTCAAGTACATGCATAATATGACCAGCCCGCAAGGCGTTTCGAGAGTCCAAGCGAGTGTCGATGAGATGAACGAGCGATTCAGGTTGATATGTCAAGAGCTTGATGCCATGGTTGGTCGAGAGAGCAAATTCTACACGAAATTCCCAAAATTGCATGGTATCGCGTGGGAGGAGGTACTCTCTCCAGCTGGAATCTACCTGTATCGCCCTATTATGGTAGTAGAAGCCGCAATTTCGGACCTCGAAACATATGTTCGGCAAGGATCGCTCTTAGGTCCTCATCGACATTCAGACAAACTACGCTTTATCACTTCGATCTATGATGCGATGAACTTTCTACATCAAGAATGCGATTTGCTTCATGGGGATTTGAAGCCAGCGAATATCCTTGTCTTCCAGAACCTGGACACCTGTTTGCTGGAGTTGAAGCTTTCCGATTTTGGCCTGGCTTACGACATTACTGAGCGCTTGAACCCGGCAGACGGCCGCATGCAAGGGACGCCGTATTGGAGTGCTCCGGAGACTTATCCAAACAGCCCTTCTTGGGCTGTTAGTTTGCATGCGTCAACCCAAGACTACTATTCATTCGGCCTTGTTCTGTGGTTCATTCTTTTCGGGTACCCGGTGGGAGATCTAAAGAATGGTTACAATGAGGCCGACGAGAAGGAATTTCAGATGATGAAGCAACAAGGAATGATACTTAAAGTAGACCCGTCATCCCTAGGCATCAGTACCCTCGAACTCATGCATGGGTCCGGTGCGGGTGTTCTCGATATGCTTACGGCTATTTACGATTCCAAATGGAAGTGGGAGGTCTTGGATCCCAACGCCATTGAGCAGCTCAAAGCTGTCGAAGAGATAGACGGAGACAGTAGTGACAGTAATGACGACGGCAAAGAGATTGAAGAGGTACGTGGCGAATTGCTGCAGAAGCTTATTGCAGACAGAAAGGTAAGAAAAATGTCTGAGGACACTTGTCTCGTGCTGATTTAATCTTACCTGAACAGGTTTGTGAATTCGAATACTCGGATAAATGGGGATGGGTGGAGACAGGCGACCATTCCCATCATACCTACAGAGCCATACTCGAGACAGCCTTACAGCAAAGCGCAGAGGATAGGAGAACTGTCCTGCACAAACCATCCCAGGAATTGCTCACAAAGTAAGCTATACGCAGCTGTACTCTCATAGGCATTGTCTAACTTTTCTCTAGAGACGTGGCCTATAGGTTGGCTGCTTTGTCTTTGCTCGGGCACTCCGACCCAAAGTCAGAAGTCTTCTCCGCCTGGGGTATGAAGCATAATCTTACTTCTCTCAACGCACTCCACAGGCTAGAAGTGCAGCAGTGGAGCAAGAAACAAGAGCAGGTAATATCAATCACTAATGTCGTTTCATTTCGTCCGGTTATACTGAAGTTCTGTAGAAGAAATCTGAGGAGAGAGATGTTTCGAGACCTCTGACCAAGGATATCGTCACGCCGCTGCCCCCGAAAATGGCCGAGGCTCTACTGACCCAATTGGTTCACGAAGCTGGCATGGACGCCAAAGCTGGGATTCACCGACAGTACCTCATAGCAAGCATCCTCGCTTTCAGAGAAAAATTACCCCATGCCACTGACTATCGAGCTTGGAAGAAGGAGTACGCCAACTCAAGCCCTGCCTTGGATCGCCTCCATTATGTGTTCGGGAGTATGCTGTATGGTAAACCTCTCAATGAAGAAGAAGCCCATGAATGGGCATTCGAAGGACTTACTACGTTTCCACGAACAGATATTGGCGACCAGCTACGGGATATGTTCAAAGGGATTGACCGCTCCCTGCTTCTCGTGCCTGTCCGATGTGCGATGTGGGACTATGCCACAGACTACGGCAACAACACCCCAAAAGCACTAGACTTGAGTCCTCGCAGCGACTCACACATATTCCAGTCCGTCATTGACGGAGATTATCACACTTTTGTTCCTCTTGCCTTGGAAGCTGGAAGCTCTCTTGAGGATCTGGTCTTCGACGGCTGCAATGTTTTACACTTCGCTATTATCCACAGAAGACTAGAGATCATGCACTATCTCATGGTGGAAGCCGGCTTCGTCGTTGGAGAAGGGGAAGGGTATAGAAAAGTTTTCAAATCCCTTCTCTTTGACCAAGATGCCGCCAGAGTAATATACGAGATGAACCGTTGCTCTCATCTGGCCACTAAGAAACTTTTCACACGAGAGCAAAGGTCCAGCAGACCTCTAGACCCACTTTCGGGATTTTTCAAATGCGAGTTAGTGGCATTAGTCGCTGGTATGGGTTCACGATCATTCATGGACATTCTGGATCTGGACTTCCGCGATGGACTCAGAATCATGTCATCTATGGTCCTCCATTCATCCATGGAAGAATCAGAAGGAGGAGAATCGGACGGAGATTGTAATCCCTTGTTTGCTGCGCTCCAGGCTAGGCGATTGGCTGCCTTCATGAAGATCCTGCATTGGGGTCCCGTCAGAAGCAGACCCACGTTCTCTCCGAACGCAGTCGTCGACGGCTTTCCCTTACTTTACCACGCTATCACCCTGATGGCTCCGTTCTTCGTTGCAGCTTTATTAGCAAATGGCGCTGATCCCAATCGTGTTGGATTGAAGGAAGGGGTTCATGAGATCAGTCCCTTGTACCTTGCTTGCATTTCGGGAAACACACTATATCTTGATAACTTGGATCAAAAGCGGCAGATGCATGAGATGATGGGTTTCCCAGAAGAAGTGATCCAACAGGACGAAATTACTATGGCAAATAATAGTGAAGACATGGAACATTTAAGGATGTTGATCGTTACATTGCTTCTAAGAAACGGGGCCGACATCAACAAGGGAATTCAAACTCCATCGGATGGCATCACCGAAGCGCGCACCCTCTTCATGCCTTTGGATGGATGTATCAAGAATAAGCGCAGTGAACTCGCATTATTTCTCATCGAAAATGGCGCCGAGATCGATCCTCCTGGTCCCAGGCCTACACCATTGCAGTGTGCCATTAATGAAGATCTCACCGAAGTAGCACGGGTGCTTCTCGAACGAGGAGCTTCTCCTAACGGAGCAGTTCCCCTAGTTCATGGGCCACCTGTCATGAACGCTCTCCTGTGTAATCGTCCAGAATTATTTAAGCTTCTCCTCGACAAAGGAGCCGATTTGACGATTCCGCCTCCGGATTTCGATGGCAATCTCCTGCTCCATGCAATCTTGGAATCCACATCTGAATTCTTAGCGCAGAATCTCACACCCTTGAATCGACAAGCAGCAATGGAAACTGCATCAGTCACTTCATTCGGCGCCTATATTCAGGCTCAAAGAAAACTGCGTGACATTTTCTCTGCTCATCTTCAGGCGATGCCGACATCCGAATTCAGGAGATTGGTGAACCTCCCTTCGCGGGAAGGGGCATTAGCGATACATTTTGCTGCTGAGTATATACACGGATCAGAACAGAGTGATTTGGAATTAATGGAGCGGATTATCGACAATACTATAAATTCCCAATCACGAAGGCCAGGATACACTGCTCTCGAAAGAGCCTTGGCCCTTGGAAATATATCTTTTGTGCAGACATTTCTGGCATGCAGCATAAGCAGAACGCTCATCACTGGGTAGTCTTTCCCCTTGGAATTGGATTATTATCTCCCATATGGCCACGTTAGCAATGTCATTCTTCATTTAGGGCAATTCTCAACGATTCTGCCGTATATAAGACAAATACATTTCTATTAGTAAGATACCGTTGCACCTGAACGCAGCAGTTATCTCACTTTACGGCTAGCTTGTCGCAAGGTCCCAGGCTGGTCCACAAAGGGAGTGTCTCGCTTGCTATCCTATAATAGAGCTCTTAATAAGGACATTTAATCTAGCCCATCTACCGTAGATTTCATTCAGTTCTCCAAGATAAGGCTTGTTACTATTGATCATGGTTAGTAATCTTTCACCAGGTTGACAAGGGCTAAAACATGCTATCTAGCTGAGCCGTCACTCGCAATCGAACTGTTGATCGGGTTTTCGCACCCACATTTTTTACTATTTTCTACGCCTGTGTAGCCGTAGCCTCCCTTATCGCATGCTGAAATATAGTTCTGACGCGTATTGTTTGGCTTTCCCCCTAACGTACTCTATAAGCATGCAGCGCACTTTCGCTAAGCCCCTACTAAAATATACTATTCCTCATAGTTTAAACCTAACTACCTAAACTCTAGCTAAATTAGAGAAAAGAAATATATAGCTTACCTTCTAAGCTCTTAAACAAGACGCAATACTTAAAGTATACTAACGTAGATGGCAAGCGAGCGGCGCTCTCCATCAACTTTGCTAGTTACTACATTGTATTTGATTTGATTCAATAGAAAAGATAGCAAGCTAGATATCTACTTCATTTGAGGCTGATTGAGTAACGCGGAGTTAAGCTATTGTACGTTGAAATAATATGGGCGCGCAAATTGGTGAGGTGTTACAAATATAACAAGGCCCGTCAACCCACTGTAGCTGGAACCAATAGATCTCGACAGCGGGGGCGAGCTAGAGTGGGATGGCGCAACAGAATACAATTTGAACACGTGACCAAACTCGTAGCTTTGTAATCGCGAGGTTACTAAGTTAGCCTTGCAGCTTAGTAACTACGAAGCTACAAAGTAGCTAAGAAAGATGTAGCATAAATACACCTGCACATACAAGATAGAAACTCTATAGTTAAGAATAGATTTACTAGTATACCTATAGTTGCATACTAACCTGCTTGTAATTGTCAGATTTGAGGGGGTTATTGCAAGTTGATAAAAAGGCTTTTTCGTAACAGCCATGTAAGGGCCTTGTTGGAGGTGGATACCGCAGCTTTCAGAAAAGCCTTATTTTAAATTGATCACGTATGACTTGAGTGAACTGGAGTGAAGATTGATTGAATAAAGTGATTGATTTGAGTAACTTCAGTAACTGATTGAAATCTCTGATCTCTCCTTCTAGGACCTTTCTGCCAGTCTATATATCCCCTTCCTCCGTAGTTACGACTCGGTGGTGGAGAGCTGCTATCTCGAGTTTCGTGGTTGACTAGTGTATCAGCTCTACGCAGTCAGTTCATGACGTGATGAGCTATCGTGCCGATGATATCTGGACTGGGCCAGACCTTGATTCTCCAGCTGGCGCTGGTGCGGAGATGCGCAGTGGTTGAGTTGATGCGCGCCGTGGATTGATGCGCAGCAGTTCAGATGGTGCGCCACAGTTGAGATGGTGCGCCGCAGTTGTGGTTGAGTTAGGGGCGAGCTAGCATCGCGCACTAGCATCGCCAGATCGATCGATGAGATCAACGTCACCTCATCTCATCTAACACTTCTAATTAGCTATAACTAGCTAGGGTTTAACCTAACCTATAATGCGTAGCTACGAATATAGAAAGCCTAGTTATTAAGTAACTAATTAGGCTATTAGGTGTTTAGGGGGCTAAAAATAGTCCCTTAGGGTACTTAGTTTAAATATATCTAGCGATGGAGTATAAGATTATTTAAATAGTTACAGTACTTCGCTGTAATAGGGGAAGATAATAGAAAGTAGAAAAATGCGTTATAGTAATATCGACTATAACTAGTAGAGAGTATTTGTTAAGGGGTAGCTAGAAGACAATAGTACTTGCCGTAGGCTACAGGAGATAGTAAAGGGATGACAGATAGTATTTTAACAGTACTACTAGTATCTAAGGGAGAATAATACTTGCTTTACTCTCTTCACAAGTATCAAGCTTTTTATGCGCCTATGTAGCGCATCGGCCCCGCTTTAGACTACAGCTATACAACGTCATAATCTTTAGTGTATCGGCCCCGCCCCCAACTCGTACCAGAGTTCACGAGAGTCTCGAGTGTTCTAAGAACCTTCGTTACAGTATTATACTGTAAGTAGCTATTAAATTACATTTGTAAGTTAATAAAGAACTAACGTGTTCTACCACTTAACCCGACAAACTACTTAACCCAACACTTTTCCTTAGCACTACAAACACTACCTCTACACCGCTATGTCTTAATAACAACAAAATATTACTACTGCATATAAAGGTAGAGTAGAGCTTGCCCTTTAAGCTTTATCCCTAGGCTAATTCAAGAGCCAGCGACGTGCTGCTAAAGCTTTTAACGTTGATTATTATCGCCTCTCTAAACGACTTAAAGGAATCGCACCTCGAGCTATTACGTATACTAACTGCTAGAAACTCACTCTTAACGAAGAGCAGACGATTATTAACTATATCCTTAACCTTAACTAACGAGGATTTGCCCCCTAGCTCTACGAGGTAGCTAATATAGCTAATAAACTACTAGCTATGTAGGGTAGATAGCCTATAGGCAAAAACTAGCCTACACGCTTTGTAGCGCGTTAAAACGAGCTAAAAATAGCGTTTAACTAAGCAAAGGATCGCTAGAGAATACTTTAAGAGGATCCTAAAGTTGTTAGCGCGTAGTTTAAGCTTGTAGAGGAGACTAAGGCCTAGTATAGAGTAGTAGATAGGACGTCTACAACTTTAATAAGACTAGCTTCTAGATAAGAGTAATTAGGTCTATAAAAGTTGTTACAGGCTTAGAGAAGCGTTAATAACTTACTCTTACTTAGGGTAGTAATTGTAAGTAGGTTATAGCAATCTAGGGTATTGTTAAGAGGTAGCTGGAAGACAATAGTACTTGCCGTAGGCTACAGGAGATAGTGAAGGGATGACGGATAGTATTCGATAGTACTACTAGTATCTAAGGGAGAATAATACTTGCTTTACTCTCTTCGCAAGTATCGAGCCTTTTATGCGCCTGTGTAGCGCACCGGCCCCGCTTTAGATTACAACTATACAATGTCATGATCTTTGGTGTATCGGCCCCGCCCCCAACTTGTACTAGGGTTCACGAGAGTCTCGAGTGTTCAACGAACCCTCGTTACAGGTATCTACGTAGTAAGGTACGCGATCCTGCTATTTATTATCTACAAAGGATGCGTCTACATCTCTACCTAGTATAAAGAGGTAGGTATACTACCTAATTAGAAGCTCTTAGTCTTAGAGAATAGCTAGACAACTAATATACTTAGTCTAGAGTAGTTAAAGCACTTTAACGCGTATACAAAGTCGCGTTAAGTAGGAGTATACTAGCTACTTATCTTAGACAGCTATAAGAGCTACCTTAACTAAGATTTTAAGGACTACTACCTTAAAAACAAGATCCTAACTCTCTATATACTAGCCTATTTATTATACATCCTCTAGCTACTTAATGTAGTGTGCTTCTCGCCGCTAAAGCGCAAGTACTCTAAGCGCGTACGAGGCTTAGTATAGAAACGCGTCTTCTACATTAACAAGGAAGGCTTCTTTCTAGCCTTTAGAGACGCGTTTTTTAACGTATTTACTAAGAAGAACTATAAGAAGGCCTTTAAGGCTTTAGGACTTGTTCCTCTAGACGCGTAGTAAGTGCTAGATCGCCTTAATGTACGCATTTATACCCCGCTAGGACCCTTACTACTAGAAACACTATAGTAGTTAAAGACTCTAAGTAATACTTACGAATTTAGGTCTTAGTTAAAGCTCTTAAGTAGCTCTCTCTATTGCTTACCTACTACTATATAGAGCTTCCTTTACTAGCTTATTAAGGGCGCTAAATTAATACTATATAAAAGCGTTCTTTAAGATGCCTATATAAAGGAGCTTAAAGAGTAATTAGAGGTAATAACTAAGTAAAAGTTACGTAAAAGAAAGTAAATTTAGTACAGTAGGACTATAGAGTATAGAGAGACGTTAACGCAAGTAGCTATAGAGGCGTTAATAGCTACGTAGAAGGGTAAAAAGGCTTGTAGTAGGAGTAACTATGAAAGGGCTTAGCTAGGTCAACGGCGCTGTAGGAACTGCGGGAAGACTAGGCACAACGCGCGAACGTGCTAGGAAGATGAAGAAGAGACTTCTGAATCAGATAGTAGTGTTATAGTAGTAGGGGGTACTAAGTAAAGTTTGTTATTAACCCCTAAAGAGGTGGTGTTCGCAGTACTAAGGAAAAGTGTCAGGTTGAGTAGTTTGTCGGGTTGAGTGGTGGAACACGTTATATAGAAGTATACCTTATACTATTAAAGAAAGTACTCTTGAGATTAACGTAAAGCTATCTAAAGTTCGCCTTAGTCCTAGCCTAAATAATCTATATGCTTAGAAGATTTCGCCTAAAAAACGCAGGATCTTTTCACAAATATTTACTAAGAATCTAAGTTAGTATTCTATTAATGCTTACAAAACCTTATGCGAAGGAGTAGGGATCTTATTTAAGGCTGTATATGTATCTACATATAATACTAGCGAGCTGAATCTTCTCACTTCTGTAAGTCTAAGTTTAAGGCGTCACGCCTGTAAGACCTTCTTAATGCATATATAGCTTCGATCACACGACGTTAGCTTCAGTGCAAAGATCGATCACCTACAAAGTGCAAATGTCAAGCTACGAGAGGAGATAGAAACATAGAAGGAAAAGGCAACTACAGAATCTCAGCGAGTGAAGCTTGCAGAAGAACAGCTTTGCAAAATGTGCGAGAATAATCAACAGCTTCAAGAGCAAGTAGATAGATATGCTGCTAGTACAGAGTACTTGAAAGACATGCTTGCGAAGTGCTCCCAAGGATTAAGGACGGCACTGCCAATGTTAGAAGAGATGAAGAGGGGGGTTTCCTCTGTAATCTCCTGAGCGGGCATAGCTACTTTCAGATAAACCACTCTCTCCAGATGTCAGATTAGACTATCAGTCCAGCGTCAACCGAGCTGGCTGTAATAGGCTGTAATAGTCATCGTCGACGCTAGTATCACTCCAACTCAACTATGGAGAGCTAGCAATCCAGACTGTCACATGCGCAATCGCTATCGCGAGTATAATGGCCCATCGCATCGTAGTCCGAACGGCATGGAGCCGACCCACAACAGCAGAGATAGCGGACCTCCACCACCTATGCCGGCCAGCCTCAGCGAACCGGGTAGAGACGGGTATATAAGGTCACCCACTATAACCCGAGACACAGTGTCGCGAGACACTTTTGCATCAAAAGCTCAAAATGTTCCCTCATATTAAGAACCTCATCCTAAAACTTTTGCGAGCGATCGAATAGCATATGTTTTCTATATCCCTACATCATGGCCATGAATCTCCCACTATTGCTCAAGATATCGATGATCTTGTAACAGCTTCTAGAACCTGGTCTGCCTCTTTACCCTCTCTTCCGAAGTCTGCAGAGCGTTAATTAATCGTTCGGTGGTCGGAGTAGAAGGTTTAAGCGGTAAAGATTGTAGTCTAAACGTCTTGCGATGATCAGCTAGAGAAACACTTTCCGAGAGTTTCTCCGTGCTCTTCTGGAAGCAGCCAATTTAGTGGCATTTTACGACACATAGCAATGATTATCTAATCTACTCCACGCCACGTCTATACCCGATATAGCATACTCTCTAAAAATAACTGTGGCTCTTATTCCTGCTGCCGCCCTTGTTCAATGTATCCTTTGACGCGCGGCAGTAGGTAGCCCTGCTACACCTGTCAGTCCTCTGTACAACTAACAACAGCAACTCGATAGACATAGATAAGGCAAGTCAGATCTTAGCAAAAGAGGTCCCTCCAGGTGTTCCCCTTTCCTATCGCTTTCTTGCAGATTATGGCAAGGTTCCTCGGTCGACTCTCCATCATTGTGCACGCGGCCGAAGGTCGATGCAAGTTAAGGCGCAGGACCAATAGTAATGTTACGGGTGCACTTGTCAATCCGAAAGGTATGACTAGGTACTCGTATAGTCCCCATTGTGTTCGGAACGCTGTTTTCCATTCGTCGCCTTTCTTGATTCTGATTTGGTGATAGGCATTCTGAATATCTAGTTTCGTGAAGATTTTTGCCTTTCTCAGTCTGTCTTGCATTTCGTCGATTCGTGGTAGGGGGTATCGATTTTTGTTTGTGACTGCGTTGGTTTTTCTAAAGTCCACACAGGGTCTCTTCTCCTCTGTCCCCTTTTTATCCACGAATATGAGTCCGTGTGCTATTAAGGATTTAGATTCTCTAATCTATCCCTTTTTCATTGCGTTTTAGATGAACGTTCGTTCGATTTTAGATTCTTTTTTAGTTTTTTGGTAAACTAGGCTCCATCCTACATCTTTGCCTTCTTCTGTTTCTATCGCTAGATCCTATAGCTAATGTTCTAGAAGATAATCTTCTGGCTCTATAAGCTGTTTCTCCTATTTCTTGTATTCTTCTAGGAACTCTCCTTTGCAGGTACTTATGTTAGCTTTCAACGTGTCTGTTCTACAGTAGTTGATTTTTCCTATTCTCTAATCGATATGTAGGTTAGTTATTTGTAACTATAGCATTCCTAGTATAATTTCTTATTTGTTATTAATTGTTGTCATGTCTATAACTATGTTTTTAATCGTTATCCCTTCTAGTTCTAGTGTAGAGGGTACTGTTTCGAACCTAATAGGTTCCTAGAATAGTTTTCCTTTAATCGTACTTAGTTGTTAAGGGTACTTCTTTGTTATATATTGTATTCCCTATGTTTCTATAAACTTCTTTAATATAAAGTTTCTTGTAGCTCTACTGTTAATTATTAGGCGTACTTTCTTTCCTTAATATATACCTATTTTCGTAATGTGTAGGCCTTTTATACCTTCTAGCTATTCTTGCTTAGGTAGTTTTGTAAATTGTCTGTCTTTCTAAGGCTATAGCCCTATCTTAAGTTTGTATTCTTCGTGTTTTAGACATTTATTGTACGTGCATTTGTACTATAGTCCTCCTTAGACGTATTTCTTAGATAGTTTTAGTCTAGGCCTTACTACTAAGTAGCCTTCTTCTAGTATTATTTCCTATCTTTAGATGTTTTCTACTAGAATTGCTTTTGTATAATTATAGCCCTTTCTTCTTATAAGCTATATACTATTGTTTACTTTAGGGTTCCTATATATAATGTAATTCTTATCTAAGCATAATATCTATAATACTTTAAAATATACTAGATATTTTAGGTCTGTTATTTTGTCGTCTCCTTCCTAGTATTTATCTTTTCTAGGTGTATCTATTGTTAGGATATAGTACACTACTAGTACTCTTAGTGTATAGGCTTTATTAATCTATTGCGTTTTTCTTACAAGGTACTGCTATTCCCTTCTCGTAGGCATTCTTCTTACTACAACTGTCTATTACTCTATCTATTATTAGAATACTGTAAACTTTATATTCTTAGGATTGTATTCTTTCTAGTCTTTGTACGCTTCCTCTATACTTATAACTAGTAAGTATTTCTAAACAAACTTCTATTCTTTGTTTCGTTCCTCTATATCTATTGTTGTATAGCTATTGTAGCTGTATATATCTAGCTAGGCATACTCTATACCTCTTATACTAATTTTCTCGCTTTCTCGCAGTCCTTTAGAGGAAGCCGTAGTAGTCTCTTTATCCTCTACTAGTCCTTTAGCGTAGATCGATAGAGTCTAGGGCTCTTCCCCTTCTAAGTCTTCTATTAGTAGGTCTATTACTTATACTATCTCTTCTAGCTAAGCTTTTATTCTTTCCTTTATTACTACTACTCTATTCTTTTGTAGGAACTATCCTACTCCCTATTTACTAGAAAGGTGTATATAGTAGTTGTCTTTATAACAAAAGGTCTAATAGAGTATTATATATTATAATTCCTTGCTCCTAGCTACCTTTTCCTAAGGTTTAGCCTATACTTTCTATACTTCTTTCTTGCCCTTAGTTGTCTTTAACTAGGCTTCTTTATCTTTCTTAGGGTCTTTACTTCTATAGTCTTTTACAAAGTGTCCTAATTTCCTATATTTATAATATACTATATCTTTCTTCTTTTGTAATTAGCAGTCTTTTGCGTAGTAGCCTTTCTTGCTACAGTTATAGCACGTAAAGTCTTTGTTCTTACTCTTTTTCTTGTCCTTGTTCGCGTCGAGGATCATGGGGTCTCCGCCGTCTTAGTTTCTTAGTTAACTCCTATACTTGTTTTTCTTCTATTCTTAAAGATTGTCGTCAATTTGTATTACCTATTACTTTAGGGCTTCTAGTGTCCGTAGTTTCTCTATATAAATTATCTCGTATTAGATTTTCTCGTTTAATCCTTGTTTAAATCGTGACATTAGTGCTAATTTATTCTATTCTGTGTTCTGTAATAGTTATTCAAACTGTAATACGTACTTAGGGATACTTTTCCTTTATATAAGTTTTTCGAGTTTTTCTTCCGCTTGTTAGGTAATGTCTGTATCTCCAAATGCTGCTCTCATTCGTCTGGTGAAGTATTCGTAACTTCTAAAGATAGCTCTGGTTTCGTCCTTCTACGTCATTAGTACATGTGTCGTGTAGTCTGTCTAGTAGGGTTCAAACCATCTCATCGCATCCTCTTCGAGGTGCATTCCGATATATATCACCTTCTTTTCTTCCGTAGTAAAGTATAGTGCTTGTACATCTATCTAGAGTTGTGCTGATACTATAAAGGGTCTTAACTTCTCCCTTGTTCCATCAAACTTCTTGAGTACAGGTATCTTAGGCGGTTTCTTCGTCGCACTCATCTCTAGTCTTTAGGTAATCAGTTCCATCTAGTTTTGTCCTTCGATAATGGCTTTAATTTGTGCTTTATTCTGCTTTGTGTGATCTTGCAGTTCCTTGTTCTGCGTTTCTAAAGCGTCGATCACCATCTTCATGTCTTCTTTCTCTAAGATCAATTCGTTTATGCGACCTTTGATCGTTTCCCATGCCGTGCTGTCCGATTCGTGACTGCTCATCGGTGCCTTGGCTGATTGTTTGGTTGAACTTCCTTCCATCGTGTTAGCTAGACCGCGCGCTACTTACGCTTCGCTTCCTTCGGTATCCTAATCGGCAAGGTGTTACGGGTGCACTAGGGTCGACTTCCTAGTGGCCCAAGGGGTTGTAGGTGGACCAAAGGGTGATGGTTGAAGTTCGTGTTGTGATCGAGCAATGACTATAACAATAGGATGATTCTTGCGATGTCAAGGTATTGTCGTTCGTGGTCAAGGATTGGATTGCCGATGCCATCCTAATGATGCGCATTGCTACTGACTATATACTTATGCTGATCTGTTTGTGCGACGTTACAGATCACTACTGATCTGTTCGCACGTGATTACAGATCACTGCTACGTGTCCCAGTTGTGGTTGGTTTCCCAATCAAGGTCGTTACCCCGCTCGTCCCATGCTTCGTCAGCATCCGAATCGGGAATAATTGGTTCCATCTCGATTTCTCTTGTTACGCCTGTAACAAGTAATATCCCTTACTATATACTAAGAAGTACTCTGTAGCGAGAAAAATCATAGGTACTTAGAATTTAAAGTAGTATACTTTTATCTACATCTAGTTATCTATGCTGTACTATTTAGAGTAGTTGCTATAGGTCTTCTTCTATCTCCCTAGTGGTACTTCTAGTAAAATTACTAATCTCGTCGTCGCCTTTGCGCCTAGTTCGTAGAGAGCCTTATTCTTTAGCGAAATAGTGTTGCTTCCCTATAGTACTACTATTAAGCTTGTACTACTCTATAATACTTTTAATAGTACTATCTAAGTCTTAGAACCTTACTACAATGCTTAGGAGTTATTACTAGCCTTATGTCTGCTGTCGCACGCAAATTCATGCAGGGCCGCCACTATAATTAGTACCTCTAACCGGAACGATTACTAGTCCTGGCTAGTGCGAAACAGCCACATAATCATCACAGTGTGTTACTTCGGAACTTAGTGGCTGCTAGGCCTGTGGCGGTGTAAAGTCTTGGCAGGCGGGTCGACCCTTAGCTCTGCAGCCTTGCGATCCAACTCAACCTTGCCAACTCACCTCTTACAGAATTCGCCACCTCACAAGGGTGTGGCCGGAACTAGTCAGCCACCCTCCTTGCTTGTGGTGGCGACATCTAGTGCTATGTAAGTTACATTTATTACCATTGTAGAGAGAGTGAGGCACGGGCCGTGCATGGTGTCCAATGAGATGAGGGAGCTGGGCGGCTGAGCGTGGCTAAACGGTGGCTAAACGGTGACAGAGAACATGGCACGAACAATGTTGACGAAATGGCGAGCTGTCTCAACTGATGGGCGATAGCTGCTCTCGGAGCCTTCTACAACGCCAGTTCAACAAGCGTATTCTCAATTATATAGACCTCGGATGATATAGAATGGGGTTGAATTGATGCATGGAAGTGGGGACGTGCATGCCAAGCAGAAGACTTTTAGCACGCATAGAACGGAGACTGTAGCTGTCCTCATTGCGCTCAGCGTATGCTACCAAGCCTCCTTCCCTCCTATTGTCCATTTCAGATCTTAAGTGTGGGCTCGATTTGTCGTTGTTGGAAATCGAGGGCGATGCAAGCTGGATGCCTAATAAGGCAGTCAGCGCAAGGGCGGTTTGTCATATGACTTCGCGCTAGTTAAGCGAGGCTCTGGGGAACAAAAACCCCTGAGCTGAGCCCTTGTACCCCTTCGTTCGGTAGTCAATCTAAATCCTATTCAACCAACCTGCTGCCAACATTTCCTCACGAGAGCCTGCATCCAATACATGGTGGTCATTACCCGTGTAACGGATCTGGTTTCTAACAGCCGTCAATATTTCGACTGATTCAATGTCTTTCTGTTCTAAACTGAGCGACCTATGCACGAAGTGCAAAGATATTTTCACTGGGCATTGGACAGAACAGAATGATCTGCTTCGACTGGAGATTAGTGTCAAAGAGGGGTCTGATGGGGACGAGATGCTTGCTACCGACTCGGACAAGGAAAAGGCGGAACCAAAATACGCAATTGCCTCTCCATGTGATAATGAAAGTTATCGACCCTGTATAGCCCGACATGAAACCATAGCAGCCATCGAGGCTGAAGCCGGAGAAAAGGAGGCTGGTGACTCCTCCACTGACAAGACCAAGGGGAAAGAGGTCGAACCGTTGGAAGTACCGCGAGTTCACCAAACTATCTCCGGGGTGATGATATCGGCAGATAATGGTTGTGGCCTTTGCACCCTGCTCTGGGAGAACATTCGCATAATCTTCGACGAGATGGAAGAACTCAATGACTTCAAGAAGGAACTTCTAGATGCAAGGGGTTTTGCAAGTGTACAACCCTGGAGTTACCTAGATTCCGACTCTGAGGCGGAGGATAACGCTGGGTCAACATCGACTGAAGCGGATACAGACCTCTGTCTTGAGTTCTTCTACTTTTTGAAAGAAGTGCCAAATCTCCACGGTGAAGAATTTAAAGTGAGGTTAAGCCTAATCAAACTGAATCCTCAAGGTACGAAAGGTCTGCTCCAAATATCGGCCGAAAACTGAAATTAGGTTTGCAGGGAAAGTGGACAAGTCTCATATTGTGTCCAGTAGCAGTACCTCACCTTCCTCTCGGACAATATTCGGTCTCTCCAAATGGCTTAAGGAATGCCAACAGAATCATGCATTGTGCAACTCACGCGCGACAGACAGGCTGAGAAACGGAGATACTCAAATACTGCCGACGAGGCTACTTGACCTTCGACCCCAGGGAGATCACAAAGCAAGGCTTATAGAGAGTTTGGGGTTCGACTCTCACATCAAGTACGCAACGCTCAGCCATTGCTGGGGTGGCAAAGTTCCAGGCCGACTTCTTAAGCACAACTATGAGAGATTAAAAAAAAATATTCACATTAAGAACCTACCTCAAACTTTCCAGGATGCTATCTCTTTCACAAAGACATTGGGTATCCGCTATCTGTGGATTGATGCACTTTGCATTATTCAAGATTCTGAAGAGGATTGGCTCAAAGAAGCAATGTTGATGGCTTCGGTTTATTCTTTCTCTTCCGTCAATCTTGCCGCAACCGCTTCTACTAACTCCAATGGTGGCTTGTTCCGTTCCAGAAACCTCGCTCTGGCAACCCCAATGTACATCGAAGCTTCTTGGACGGGATTCCAAGCCGGAAGATACTTTTGTTACGATGACTTTGCCTGGGAGCGTTGCATCGAACGAGCGCCATTGAACAAGCGAGCATGGGTGGTTCAAGAACGACTCCTCTCCCCAAGGACTATACACTGTGCGCATGACCAGCTATGGTGGGAATGCGCCCAATTTCGCGCATCTAATGCATTCCCAGAGGGACTGCCTATATCGAGATTTGAAAAGGAGTCACCCAGGTACGGAGCGCCCAAGTCTCAAACCTTGAGAGCTGATCTCTCAACTGCATACCTAGCTCTCGACAGTGTGGATGGGACTGAATTCAACCAAAATTGGCATGCAATCATCAACCAGTACACCAAGTGTGGCCTTACGAATGGTTCCGATAAGCTGCTTGCGTTGGCCGGCGTCGTCAAAGAGTTACAGAGCCGGCTTGGTATCGCTGAGAGCGATTATATTGCTGGTCACTGGCGCATCAATTTGAAACTTGACCTGCTCTGGCGAGTGGTTGGCTTAGGTCGACGACAACGAACATATCGTGCTCCCACATGGTCGTGGGCATCGGTCGATGGGGAGATTCGATTTCGGCGTCCGGACGAAGGCTGGCTGTTCTTTCAGCCGTTGCGTAGCAAGGTGTATACCCTCAATGAAATCGTGGAAATTGCTACTCCTACAGTGGAGCAATCTCCGGCCCCAGCAAGGACAGGGTATATTGTGATTGAGGGCCCCCTCCGCCGCGCCCACCTACAGAACCCAGGGGAGGACATATTTGGGCGTGGGGCCGTTAAACTCGATGGCACGGTATACCCGGATTGTGAGTCTGGCTTGGATGATGCGCGGCTAAACAGTGAATGGCCCGCGGCAGGTAGAGGAGTCTTTTGCGCATTCTTCAGGGCCGGTGTTGCAGGTGACACTGGATATCTCGAGGGTCTAATACTTGAGAGAACTGGAAGTGAACGGGGCGAGTATCATCGAATCGGGTGGTTGAGAATTCACACCTCGGAGCCGTTCCAGCTCTTAAACCAGCCATCGGCTGGACGAGAGGCATTAACAGTAGAACACTTCATCGCAGTTTCCGATAATGATGTCGAATTTAAGTTCAAGATAGTGTGAAACAGGGTGTTGCAGTACGTAAAATTAGTGTTATTGGTAGATATTTGATTAATATGAGACACCCTTAGAGGTCCTTGGTATACCCTGAAAGAGGTTATATAGTGAATACGGCGGGGAAAGGCCCCCAAAATCATGTTCTCTTGTCTAAACCACCAGACTGAAGCTGGTACAAACGCGAAACAGTCAAGCTGCGTAAGTACGCTTACAAGTGATATCTAGCGGTAATGTGATTTAGCACTAGGTGTCGCCACCACAAGCAAGGAGGGTGGCCGACCCGTTCCGGCCACACCCTTGTAAGGTGGCGAATCTACAAGAGGTGAGCTGGTTGACGGAGAGTAAGTTCGATCGCAAGGCTGCGGGGTATACGTCGGCCCGAAGGCTTTGCACAGCCACAGGCGTGACAGCGACAACCCCGCTTTGCGGCTGGTAGCCGCCCTTTGTCAGATTACGTTACGATTATGTGGCAATTCTGTGCTAGCCAGAGTAGGTAATCGTCCCGATCAGAGGTACCAACTGGGATGGCGGCCCTACATGAATTTGCGTGCGACAGCAGACATAAGGCTAGTGATAACTACTAAGCATTGTAGTAAGGTTCTAAGACTTAGATAGCACTGTTATAAGTATTATAGAGTAGTACGAGCTTAATAGTAGTGCTATTAGGAAGCAACGCTATTTCGCTACAGAATAAGGCTCTCTACAAGTTAGGCGCGAAGGCGACGACGAGATTAGTAATTTTACTAGAAGTACCACTAGGGAGATAGAAGAAGACCTATAGCAGCCACCCTAAATAGTATAGCATAGATATCTAGATGTAGATAAAAGTATACTACTATAAAGTCAAAGTACCTATAATTTTTCTCGCTACAGAGTACTTCTCGCTACATAGTAAGAGATATTACCCCCTTAGAAAAAGATATTAACAAGGTAATTACAATATTTATTATTAAGAGTTTGCAGCAGAAAAGACGCTATACCGGCAGGCATGAATTGCGAAAGGTGGTACTTCCTAACAAAATTCTTGGGGAAGTCTAGGAGAATTACCGCGGGAGTAGGTGCAAATTATGCGGATAGTGACTTTGTCGGCAATCAAGAGTGAAACATGCTCGTCACAATTACGTTACAGAGATACGAGCATACCATAGCTGTTGCTTTCTTTTGTAGTTGTGTAATGTCCTATGCAATTTACAGCACATTTCTTATGTAGATACGTCACTGCTTCCCCCGCTTCTCCTTGATATTGACACCAAAGACATTCAGCTGTGCTCGGCTCCCCCTTTCTACAAGTCTTAAATCGGGATCTTTATTCTTCCCTTTAGCCTCTCGTCTCGCCTTGCGATCACGCCACCGCTCGCGCCAGGACATGGCTTTCAGACGCTCATCTTCTTCGCGCTGCTCGGCTGTCACTGGCGCACATACAGCGTCGATTCTAGCCGCGACCGCCTCGTCGTTCGTTGCTTTCGTCTGTGGTGTCTTGGTCTCCCAGAATGGCGGTGGCAGATTCTTGATGTAGTCGGCATAAGATTCTTTGGCCGCTTGTGATTCCGGAGTTGTTTGTGGTTCTTGGGGTGCTGTTGGATCTTTTGGGGTTGCAAGGTTTACGTCATCGCGGAGGTCTGAGCGGGCAACTGAGCTCTCCTGTTTAAGGTCGGCAGTCGCATTGTGGGTATTCTCAGTGGGCATATTGGAGAGATTATTGAACGAGTGCATTTGAGTACGCGGAGTTGTCCTGCGTGCCACTATTTTGGAAGGAAGCTTGGAGCGGGGCTCCATTGCGAAATCTCTCGGAGAGAACCTCATGCACATGTCAGCAGTTCTCCCGATGACCCTGGTGATCCTATCACAAGAAGGCTGACACACAGCCACAAGCTGCTGACCACATCACTTCGCCAAGGTTATTACATAAGTTTTGATACTAGTCTATCCTCCGTGCGGATCTTGATTGGCGTCAGACATTGTAGTTTCAGCAACCGACCAGGGTTGCGTCGACGCATAATCTCACTTATTACAGCTACCACACAGTCTATACTCGCTGGCTAATAGACTGGTAATGTTTCTTACCGATCACTAAAGATAACAATGGTATGTAAAGCCGTCTTTGGTCGGCGTGCACCCTAGGAAACGGAGGTGTCTTTGAGAAGCCGAATAAGCCGCTCTCCTAGAGTCGGCGTAAAGAATATTAAACAACTAGTAATTTTCGATATGTAGACTAGGAAACCATTGCCCAGGTCCTATAGAGTAAAGCTATGGCAAATTATACTGAGGGACAAGCGTTGCTGACTAGAAATCATGGTTGAATATTAAAGTACCTGTCCTTTGTCTCGCTTTGGTGTGTCTCGCGTCACAATGCAGGACGTTAGAGCAGCTAGCATGCAGGGGTTAAGAGAGATCAATGATCATCAATCAATCAGAGGAATTAATTACTGCAATCAATAAATTTAAGTCATCAATCCATGTACTTTGACGTTCTCACGTTTATCACGTTCATTTATCACGTTCTTGTGCCACTCACGTCAAACCGAGCACAACCACCAAAACCCTCTCAAATCCGACACCAGATCTCATAGCTTCTTAGTTCCAGTCAATGAATCAACATCAGTTCGGTGTTTCCAATATCAAGGTTCTACTCAAATCTGGGGACCTCACAGGATGCCGCCATTGACGTTGGGCTGCGGCGTATTGGTCCTAGCTGTGCTCGATAGCTGCTGGTAGGCTGCGAGTGAGGTCAAACCATCTGTAATTGGATTGATCACCATCACCATACCTGCTTGACAGTGTTGCGCCTGAGCACAGTACACGGTAATGGGCTGGTAGTCTTCGATTTCAACAGAGAAGGTGGGTTTATTGCTTAAGTCCTAGCCTTTGTGATTTTGGGGCTGGGTATGGCTCTTCAGTGAGTTGGCAGGAACGAATCCGGAATTGAATTGGCCAGACGGTGTGCAGCCTTGACTCGGCTGGCCAGCAGTAGCAGTGTGATTTTGGTCGAGAAAGACGAACCGAACTATATCTTCGGGCACGGCCTGAATAGTACTAGGACTTCAAGCATGC
Source organism: Ophiosphaerella korrae (assembly GCA_028456385.1). Lineage (NCBI taxonomy): Eukaryota > Fungi > Ascomycota > Dothideomycetes > Pleosporales > Phaeosphaeriaceae > Ophiosphaerella > Ophiosphaerella korrae. Next base: position 62,471 of record JALNQF010000079.1, on the reverse strand, counting down.
AAAATCGACCATCAATCTACACTTGTTTTCGATACGAGTCTTCTATAGTTAGGTTGTAAGTCTCGACAAAATGATTCAAGTAGAGCTAGACAACAGTTAGTTGCTAACTAAGCTAGCTACTCCCGAGCATATCTACCCAGGAACAACCGAGTGCCGTTGGGTAGCCGGTACAGGTGCCTGCCGTTGTTTAGGCGGACGAATGTTGCCCACGTAGCTTTGCCTAACGTTATTCAAAGCCTTAGGCGAAATGTAGCGATGCTTAAAAAGCCTACACCAACAAAAAGCTAGGGGTCAATATTCGGGTTAAGACACGAGTGCATCCCTGGTCTAGCTATAGCGCATATGCTTTGGATGTAAAAAATTCGTTACTAAAAGATATGCACGCTTAAAACGTACAGCTGCATTCGTTGGCGGTGACCCTTAACTTCTGCATTCTGCTGCAGTCTCACTCTTGACTCTAGATAGTATCTTATCCGTATAAGAAGTTACTATTTGAGCACCTCCACTCCCTTTACTGTACTAGCAGTTCTACATGTACGATTAACTAAATCTCTTATACGAAGAGCGATTCTCGTCAGGCTTCTATATAAGGAGGTATAGATTAGTGCTAGCTTTTTACTTCTATTCTTAGCCTGACTATTTAGAATAGTATTGCCTCGAAGTGGGCTATTGAAAGACCTTAACTCTCCTCTTACCGAGCAATTAGAAAAAATCTACTCAGACAAATGGTATGCAGTCTTAGAGCCTTACGACTACAGCAAATAATTAACAATAGGGTTGCGGATGCACATATTACATGCAGACTACTAAAGCGTCTAGGTGTAAGAAAACTCTAGCACACACAAAAGAAACTAAAATTGAGCAAGACTAGTGCCTAAAAGCTCTAGCTGGCGGCTAGTGTGCCGACGCAACGGAAATCACAGCTTCTTTACTTGTCGTGACAGAGAGCAATTAGGTATTGTATCTGAAATGTTAATGGCGGGCCGGCAACAGTAGGTCTAAGTGAGGACATCACTGGTCTTCCTCTGGCAACATCTATATTTGAAGACATTGTCTACACTTATTAGAGTACATGAAGCGATGCAGAGCATGGTGTAAAATGAATTTACTAATTGCTAGCTCGATGAAGGTACTATGTCTTGTTGTTAGTACTTGTCGAATTTCCCCTTGGAATTATTGCTGGACCTAGTCCTAATTGTTGTATCCGGAGTGATTTGCTGAGCGCTTGGTTAGTTCTCTGGTGTCTCATTTGTATCGTCTAGGCTCTAGTCGTCGAATTGTTGTGATAGTCCTAAGCGCAAGGAGCCTAATTCCTGTTCTGTGTCCGAAACCTCAGGCAACATGTCGATGACTGTTACGAATACAGCAAGGTCGATTAGCCCGCTATGGCTTGGACTAATAGACCCCGACAGCGGGGGAGAACTTGAGTGGGATGACGCAACCGAACATAACCTCAGCACGTGATAGATCTGTGGGTTAGCAAGCCTTGGCAATCACTAACCTACTAATCCGCTAGGGCTAGCGAGTATATAGGCGCCTGTTTACGCAAGATAGAAACCTCGTAGTCAAGAACAGATTTACTAGCATACCTATAGTTACACACTTAACCTACTTGTAATACTTGCCTACTACCTAAACCTAACACTATCCTATCTCTTAACCTCTAGCCTAAATAGGCAATGTTCTTATCGCTAATATAAGCTTACTTATTATATATTAACTACTTAAAGTTATAAAAGAAGATAGCTAAAATTACTATCTTAGGATCTAGATTAGGGTAGACTACTAGCCTTACGACAAACAATATCTAGATCTAAGAACTAATAGAAACCTAGGCCTAAGAATAGGAAACTCTTGTAAAAGTAGTAGAACAAATCTATAAGCTAATAGCCTAGCTTAACTTACTACGTAGTAAGCTATTAAGAGGTAGCTAGAAGATAATAGTACTTGCTATAGGCTATAAAAGATAGTAAAGGGATAACAAATAATAATTTAATTGTAGTTCTAGTAATGTAAATAATACTTGCTTTACTCTATTCGCAAGTGTAGAGCTTTTTATACGCTGGTAAAGCGCATTAGCCCCGCTCTAGACTAATACTATAGCAACGTAAGGATTACCCACGTATCGGCTCTACTCTCGACCAGTACCAGAGTTCTCAAGGATCTCGAAGATTCCGGGGACCCTCGTCACATATTACCTCCTACGAAGATAATCAAGGCACTCTAAGGAGCAAGCATAATACCGAAAATTAGTTTAGGGCACTATTAGGACACTCTCTACCTACTACAAGCTCATCTTACAGATAGCACTGCTCCTTTTACATGTATAAAACTTTATCTATATTTATAGTTGCGAAGCTTATATTAGCTACTGTACTTTCCCGTAGGTAGATTATAATACCTTCCCCGAGATCGCCAGATATCTGTGCGCTACCTGTAGCGTTGATTTGTAGAGACACGCTGTTTGTGCCTAGTAACCTACAACAACACCGCCAATCCATGGCTTGGCGATTCTTAGGCAGACATTACTGTGTTATACAAGCATGCTTTCGGGTTATCCTTACACCCTAGCTTCTAGTATAAGTAGGGTTGGATCATGCGTTGTTTAAACACAATCTAATCCTCTAAAGCGCACACTATCTGAAATCATGGAAGACCAGGCATAGCTAACCTATTAAGATTTTCTAAATAACCCTCAGCTTCACCAATCCGATTTTCTCACAAAACTTGAAGAGGTCCTATTCTTCATTCCCTTTCCAATCACGTCGGCATTACAATTCGAACCTAATAGCTGCAAACCTAATTCAGTGTTTGTGGTATGTACGACGTATTCGCAAGACAAAACTTTATCCGAAGTCAAATTTCGCGAAAACGGTCTCGAGACTCGAACTAGGGAATATACAGCAATTTCGATAGTAATCAGCGACAATGACTATTTCAAGCTCTTCATTCAGCATATGATACAATATAAGACATCGGAAAAGGCTGTGTTATTAGGCACCGACAAAGTATTCGATCGAAATCTGACGCTAGGTGAACAAAAGATGTATAACGACATAGACCGTACGCACTACAAATCGATCACAGTTAACGCATCTGAAGAGACGAAGGAGATTGTAAAGAAATGGTTTCCGAACCTCTTCCCGGCGGAGCCTGAAGGAGAGTTGCCCAGGCTCATAGACTATTGGAAATCATATAAACTCAATTACAGAACACCTTGTTTCCGCCCCATTGGCTTTAATCACCAACTGATGTTTGAGCCCACAGTCGAAGTTTCTATGTTTGTACGCTGCGATGAAAAAAACCTCGTACTATACCAGGGGCCGGGGCTGGATCTAGGCCCTCTCCGCAGCCTCCCCTTTATAGAGGCCTACTTTGGTCTAACTTCTGGACACCATGGTCACTGCAGTAATGGTATGTGCTTACACCATCGTACTCAGAAAGACTGAATTAACGTTCGCCTAGATCTATACCTGTACTCGAACGCAAAGGTACTTAAATGCTGAGACTTCCTGCTAGAGGTTGCGTAATCTAGATTTAAGGGACCCTGAGAGAAGAAACCGGCGATAATTGCTTGTATAAGATGCAAATTGGCGAATGTGTAGAGACTGTGCGTCTACATCCAGTCTCTGAGCACAATGTATGCCCTGTACTTCTTGTAGTCAGCCCCACCCGACGGTATTACATCAATATGGGAAATGTAATCGCATATAGTGCGCACAATTCTGGATAGTTACACATTAATCGGTGAGACTATCGCTTCCTTCCCCCTGAAATTATTAATATGGTGGTCGAGGTTAACGGTGAAGGTACAGTGGCTCATCGGGAACCTTGGCGTTATTATGATGGACAATTATCAATTCAGACACTGTGCTGAGATTCCACGAGCTATTTTATGGTGCTGTTAAAAGAAATGATACGCGTGACTTTAACTCATAGAACGTGATATCAATCTGTCTGGGTTGAGTTAGGATAGGTTGATGTGGGCGCATTTTCGTATTCTATGCAGTCGACAAGTCTGGGGCTTCCACAGCTCCCTTGTCTACACATCCAAACGCGCACAATGATTCGATAAGCCAGCCGTACATTTCACTCTCCCGCCTGTTCCTTGCCTGAACATAGCGCTAAATGGTCGATTCTGATTCGCTATTTTAGTAGTAAGCCTGTACTACTAAGTAGAAGCGCAATCGCGGCGGTGCGGATGAAGACGACGAATATGAGGTAGAAAAGATCCTCGATGCTCGTGTCAATCGCGGAACGCTAGCCAGTCTGTCTGGTTACCCAAGCTCTGCTCCAGCAGAGTCTCCCTAGAGCGCGGGCGGCATTTGGCTTCTTGACTTGTTCTTTTATTAGAGATGACGCGGCGCGAAGCTGAAAGTTCCTGTTTGGGCGGGAGGGGTATGCGGAGCAACTGTGAATTACGTGCCAAGGTCCTTACTTAGACTGACTCGAGACTCCACTCGCTTGAGGCACAGGGTTTCAAAAAGTGCAGACATCTAAGACATCAGTCCTGCGCCAGGTAATCACAGCGCCTAATTTTGCACTAGTCAATTAGTCAAAAAGTACTGATGTGAATAGATTTTAAACTGTCCCTTACCGTTCCTCACTAACCAAAGTACCTAGCGATAGGAACGAGATGAAATACTCAGATTGACTAAAGAATGCGTACTCATCGACTCTGTTGAGCACGGCAAGGCCAAGATATTGCTATTGATGCTAAGGAGGAAAAAATAAGAAAAGCATAGCAGAACTAAAATATTAGCACCACTGGTACACTGCGAGAGCAAGGCGCAGAGTTCAGAATCGACTTGCTAGAACGATGAACATGAGACCAGAACGTAATAGCAAGGCCTATGCGCCGCGACCACGCCGCGGTAAACACGCTTTCCAATGATAATATTGGAGCGGCCGCCGCATGGGAGCCGCCCTGCTGCCTCAGTTTTGGCCCCGTCGTGAAGCTGTGCTACACCGAATCTGCAGAGCCAATAGAGGACTAGATAGAGGGAGAACACGCTTAGTTGGGTATGAAGGGAGATGCACCCTGTTAGTTGTTCTGTTCTGTTCTGTTCTGCTGCTAGCCTCCTGGCGTGTAGAGTTGGGCGAATTCTCGTCCGGTTACTGGTATATATGTTCGCCACAAAGCAGTGTGTGATGAGCCTTTGAGCCCAACCTATCTATCGAATCTAGTACCAGGTCAGTCGAACTCTTATTGCTCATCGAAATTTCCTCGCCATGTTGTCCTAGATCGAAAACACTAGTCGCAAACCCGACGTCATTTCAAACACACTCATACATTTCCAACAGGTCGAAAGTCCTCAAGGAGCTCCACGATAATATCATTAAGACGAAGAGCTAGAAGAAATTCTTCCAGCTGCAAACCCCTGGAGGGCGTATCTTCCCGTCAAGGATGGGAAAGAACGACGCAGCACTCCAATTGCGCTATGTGCTGGAGAGGTGGTGAATGGAAAAAAGAAGTTTAACCTACAAGTCAACTCCCAGGCGAAGAGTGCCGCCCTCAAGGAGTACATCGGCGATAAGAAAGGAACCCATGCCAACGTTGCGTCTGCCGAGATCGATATCAACACTCCGGAGGATAAACAAGAGGAAGCAGCTCGAGACGTGTTCGGGACTGTGACCACCCAGTACAAGTCGAAGATTGGCTAAGAGGTAAAGAGACCCTTCTTATAAGTCTGAAAGGCGCTGGCGGATCCTTCAGATTTCTTTTGACGAAGCTACGACGATATTTTCCCCGCTGCTGGTTGACGGATGAACTGGGATTTTAGTGTATGTAGTGTAAGGTGTAGTGCTCTTGCACCTACGTTCCCATTGTAGTCGAAGGAATGTATGAATCTTTCGTTAATTAGCACGGCCATATCTTCCGCATCTCTTCAGCCGATTTACCATACTCTGCACAGTGAGCTATGCAAATTTCAAGGAGTTCCTTGTTCCGCTGCTGCTTCTCCTCAAAGTCATCATCAGGGGCAATCCAGCCATCAGTATCGGTACCCAGATATTCCCGGGCGAGCTCATAGATCTTGTGGTGGTCCCGGTATTCTTGAAATTCCTGCTGATACTTTTCAATCTCATCCTTGCTGAAATTACATGGACAGTCGCCGGAAAATCCAGCTTCATTCCATACGTTGGCTATTGCAATCAGGCAAACACGAAGAGGTACAATACCCTCTTCCCACGCTTCTCCGCAACGAACGAAGAGTTGTCGGAAAAGGGGAGGAAGACGTATAGATTTGAAGACATTCTTGTTCTTGAAACCGCTAGCAGCCTCATAAGCCTTGCCCATCATTTTTTGTTTGTGTTTGAACCTAACAATCGCTTGATCGTCGTCGTCCATTTCGTCGATGTTCTCTGGGAGCGTTGGTATCTCGGACCCAAGCTCGTAGTCCTCGCCAATGCTTATGAATTCAGGGAAGCGAACTTGGTAAAACAAAGGCGAGACTACGTTAGATTGCCAATCAATAAGCGAGACGATTTGGGTAGGCTCTTTATCAGAAACGTAGATGTTTCCCATGTGTAGGTCGGTATGCCATAAGGTCGGCCACGGTAAGCGTCCAGGAAGAGTCTTTGCGCCCATCTTAAAAAAGACCTCTTTAGCCATTTTCAAGACGGCAAGTTGTTCCTTAGTAGAGCCTCGTAGTGGCCCGTAGGGCACAACTTTGGGATTCTGTTCAATACGTGAAATCTCACGTTCGGCAAGCGCAACGCCAAAAGCAGGTAGAGTGGGCCCTAATAAGGTATAATTGTTAGTTAGGAAAAGGAGTTGTTGGCCCAGTATTACTCACATGGCCCTCGGTCAAAGCGGGCCTGTACAGATTCCGCTTCGTCCTTGCCGAACCATGACCGCTCGCAAGACGGCCCGATGCAAAAATGACTAGAAGGGTCCATCTTAGGCTCTAGAGGTTTGTACTTGTCGCCGGCCCCCATTGACTCACGGAGGTAAAGACTTCCATTCGCCGGGAAAGCAATACCCGCAAGATTAGCTTCAACCTCGCATAGGTTTTTGATGAATTCAAAATGACTCAAATCTTCCATCTCTCCCCATTTCTTAACTAGTTGACAGCCGACAGCCTTCTCCATTATGATGTATTCGGCACCGACTGGGTTCGAAGAGTCGGCGCTCCATGCCAGAACTTTGGGGACCGGAACTGTAGTGTGATCATGCACTATTGGCGCATTAATCAGTGTCACAGGCTTTCCGTTCTAAAACACGGAGGAGGACGTACAATATTGCAGAACGGCCGCTTCAGATGCTGTTAGGTACTTAGGGGGCCCAGCAATAGAGAAGGGGAGTTTAGCAACGACCTCAGTTCCATCTTCTTTGCTCATGGGTAATGCCTTGCTGAAGCCGACTTCCATTTTCTCAATTGTGCGGATAGGCGATTTGCTACTACCCACAGAGGCGGCTACAGCGCAGAACTGGTCCAAGTCGAATTTCAGATATCTTTGGTCGCATAATTCCTTCTCCCTGACCAAGAAGCGTCCATTCGTATATTTGAAAAGCTCCTCGCGACTTATTCTCTCGCCTATAACAGCTTAATTAATAATTCGAAATTCGAATAGGCAACGAGTGGTTCTTACCCCGGCAGAGTATTGAAAGAGTTCTAGATGAGTTGGAAGAGGATATGGCATGCTTGCCCCTCCAGAATTTCATGCTGATAGATGAAATAGAAAATAAGAATGGCATACACTGTGTATGGATTTTGTTCGAGACTGGTTTGCTTAGTTTGTGAGCACTTACGTATCAAGAAGAATTACACACCTTCCCAATTTCATGGACCACAGGCGCTCGCTGAGAATGAGTTTCTAAAATGCTATTTGCTCGTAAGAAGGGTGATGGGCATAGCCGATGCTATGAATCCTTGGGCACAGGCCTCAGTCTTTGGTTGAAGGTGTGTACACGTGTGTCAGGCTCCTATTGGAATGGCAAGCCGAGCAAGAGAAGAGATAATGTGGTAGCAAAACAAGTTTAAGTACAGAGGACCTCTAGTTTCGGTGTATGTGTAACGCGCTCAGGTTGTCGAGACAGGATTGCGGCGAAGGAAGAAGAGGCTCGGTGGGGTTTGTTGCATGAAAGCACCGAGTGATGATGTAAGGCGCTTGGACCCTAATGAAAGGGCTGCTACCTTGGACCCGCCGATCACCAGGCCCTGCAGACGCTCATTGAAGCAGCCGCGTATGTGGGCGTTGACCTTGTCAATGCTTATAGCAAACCTACGGAACGTCATCACAAGGACAGGAGCGGATGATAGAGTATATTAGAACCAACCAGGCCGCACTACAGAGGCAGAACGAAACGCCTACAAGCCCAGAACGAAACGTTTGCAGAATCGGAACGAGGAGCTAAGGGCAATGATCGGCGAGCTTGGAAACCAGATGAAGGGAAAGTGAAAATAGCGGTTGAAGGCATGGATGCCGTTTGGAGCCTCACCATTTGTCCGCCCAGCCAAGTCAGAATTTGGCCCAAAAATGATTGGTATTTTTGTGCATCTCTTAGTCGAAGCATTCTCTGATATAAAATTCGACCTTTGACGGGAAGGTACGCGCGGTCAGATACATGTCGCAGAGTTATGGGCCGCTGCTCTCCGAGCCGAACTCATATGAGGAGTTGTCCTTGGAAGAGAATGCCCTTTGTGTGGGGGCTAAAATTCCCGTACAGCGCTTCGTTGGGCATGATTTCCAGATGTATTTCAATCATGAAGTTGGGAAGGGGAGTAGATGGAGAATATAGGACCGTTATCACAATAATTTGATACTTTGTAGCTTTGAATTGCAGTTCGCATTCGGCGCATCACAAGCTACGAATCCTTCTTCTGCAATCCATAGTAGCTCACTTTAGCTGCGCCCTAACTGCCCCCTCCGTCCGATTTGGGAAGCGTTCGCATATCTCTTTCCACTCCACTCCATACCTTAGATTTCCTTTATCCTCTTAATAACCTTATTATTTTGTGTTATAATTTTGGGTTATTTAGAGTTTCTCGGTATCTTGTTTGTCATTAACTAAGGTAGTTAATATATAAGGGGTCGCAGTAACAGACTTCTAGGCGCTATGCTAGAGTGGCCCTTCTAGCTACAGTATAGCGACGGCGAAGGTATACTAGAGGGATATTTGGAGGCGCAGTATGCGGGCGTACTTGACAGCGGATATCGCAGTATGTGAAAGATTACTGTTGAAAGTAATATACTAGGCTTGGGTAAAGCTAAGCTTAACTGCGAGGTCTCTATCTGTATATATTTAGGATACCTATATACCTAGACTGATTCATAATTCTTGTATCACGAATCGCGAATTGGTCACGTATTCTAATTCGTAATTCGTATATCACAAATCGCGAATCGGTTACGTGTTCAGATTGTGTTTGCTGCGTCATCCCAATCGTAGTCTGAGTATTCGTACGCCGGGCTAATTGGTTCGAGTTCGGGCAATCTAGAGTTGCCCGTAACATGTCGAGCAAAAAGCTTAAAGTCACATTTCTGTATAGTATATTTATTAAGGTTGCAAGACAAGTTTATATAAAAAAATAGCGTTGAGGTGTCTTCTAGCGTTGAGGTAGCTACAGCTAAGCTACGGAGCATCTTGGCCAGTACGGCGAGTAGTAACTATCCTAATCCAACCTAAAAGGTCTAGAAGAACAATAATACGTACCGCATCTCGCACATCGATAGATATCCATAATTCCATGTTATCGCAGACATCATTCAAGACTACAGATACAAGTAATCTAACTCTATATAAAGATAATAATACCAAACAATTATCCTATGAGAATCAACTCCTTAGAGAGTATTACGGAGCACAGGAATCAAGAAATCACGTTATATGACCTGCTCTCTCGCTTATCCTAGGCGAGGGAGCGTCGCTCTTGGTAAGGTAGGGTATAGTTGCGCCTGGCCTATAACATAGGCGTTGGCGCCCAACAAGAAAGATATATGACAGAATCTCGGCCACCATCGAACTATCCGGCGTTACATGCATAATACTGACTACCTTGTCGGGCAACCGAACGAGTGAGGCGTCCGTTATGACGCATATTTAAATTGTGCGTTGGTCCAAAGCCTATGAAATCGGAGTCGCGGCATGTATATTGGCCTTTCAGTACCTTCACAGACTCTTAGGGTCCTGGAACGCTCTATTCGGCTGAGCCTTGATTGGCATTTGGGGTTTGCAAGGACATTTTGGCATGTTGGCATGTTGGCATGTTGGCATGAAGTGTGAGTCAACAGGAGCCCTGCTGACCCTGAATTTTACTTTGGTACAAGCCAATCTTTGGCAGCACTCACTGCATCAAGTCGTATGCGGTTGGTATCTCCTTGTCATTATAAGTGCCATTTCGAGTTCTACAATATCAGGCTCTCGCTCTAAAACTCCAAGACAGCGACTCTCAAATTACGATTATCTATCTATTCTACTCATTCAAAGTCATGTGCGACAAATATTACCATCTCTCCCGATGCGGGTGCAGGACTTTGCTAAGGGAATCCGGTTGTGGAAGGGCAACAAGTGCGAAGGGGTCAATAACCACGATGAATTGTATTCATCTAGACCTTGTCCCGATTGCGCAACAAGTCAGGAAATTTTGCCCGTTTTTAAACTAAATAAAGCTTTGGGTAATGGATATAAGCAAAGTAAATAGCTCTTAAAAACTTATTTAGGAGAAGAAAGAGACACACGTCATGGTGCTGCTAGACGCGGTAACGCATGCTAATGCTGAGCAGCACTAGCCCTCAGCTGAGAGAACCAGCATCGTAGCTCAAGGAGTTAGATCCTATTATCTAGTTAGCCTATTTGCCACTTATCCATTTTATAGATAATACATCTACTGTTACCTCTTGCTCTCTATTCTGCAGCCCATTTGTTCGTCCTCGGCTACTCAACGCCTACTTGCTAATAATACCTTTGATAAGGCATGATCAATGAACTAGAAACATCCCTTTAGAGCATATATGTCTGTTAGGTCAGCTAAGGGATATTCGTTTAAATAAGTTGACATACCAAGAAGTCTTTTCAAAGCATTCATATGATGTTCCACAGAGTATTTATCGCTGTTTGAGTGTATTGCTCGCTTGTTATAAGGGATCTAGTCTCTAAGGTAACCAGCGTGACTAAAGTCGATTAAGGTCACACGGCCTTCTTTGTTCTTCATAAGATTACTAGGGGAGAGGTCGTTGTAGATAACCCCTTTTTAGTATATTTACTCGATAGAGCTAGTGATTTGTGCGGTGTAGATCTGTCCGCTGGTAACTTTTATTTCGAACAGTTCCTCCATCATAAAGCTGAAGATGCCTTCGTCATCGACAAGAGGCTTAGAGTGTACACGGGCGACAGGACAGCCGTGAGATGCCAAGTAACACAGAATAGAAAACCCGTCACGAATCAGGCGTCTTTAGCGGTCCTCCATGCCAAATCTCAAGACAGGAAATGCATCCTCTTTGTTATTTAGTATTCTGATATAAAAGTCAGCTCCACACCTTGAGACATATGACTTGGCCCAAAGCTCTTCAACTTGCCAGTTATGTGTTATACGAGTCACGGTAGCATCCACCTGGGGAAAGTAACTGAAATCCTAAGTGTCTTGCCAGTTGCCACTCCAGCAAACGCGATATTCGTGTCCCTCGTGTTCGATATTTATGGTATATCTTCGAATCGATACGCGAAAGATATGGGCTTCGTTTACATTTTGCGGTATAAGCTAAAATCGCTGCGCGCGCTCGCGCGCCCGCCCTCGCCTGCCCACCCTCGCCTGCGCCGATGCTGCCGCTGCTACTCGCTCGCCCCCGCCCTTTCCTTACCGTGCACGTCGGCGTAGTGCGCCGCCAACCACCAAAACGCTAACTTCAACACGCAATAACTCCACCACCATAAGCCAGATTGAGGTAGCGCTGACAGAGATTGAATCATATAAGCCAGGAGATACTTTCTCATATACAAAAATCGCCGCCAAACATAGTTTTGTACGTTCTACTCTCATCTGAAGGCATAAGGACCAGACTAGCACTCTACAAACCAAGGCAACTAACTTGCAGAAACTTAGCCCGCAACCAGAGCTAGAGTTTGTTGAGTATATTAAAGATCTTACAAAGAAAGGCCTACTACACACGAGAAAGATATAAAATTCTACTTTAAACGTAGCAAAAGAGGCTAAGGTATAGAACTGTGTAAGAATACTCTTACGTGCCGATGGCGACGTAATCGCCCTATGAATAATCAAAGAGATTATCTCTCGAGTACATCGTAGTTGATACTATAAACGTGATTCATTTAATAAACAAGTATAAGAAACGAAAACTTTATTTCAGCTTCTACCTGCTGCCAATTGCGCGTTCATGTGCTCAAGTAATTCTATAGATATAATCCGTGACGGATGTTCCGCTCGAAGAAGTTATTGTTTGACTATAACCACATACTCTAGTAGCATCACGGCCTCCTTTGTCTGTCTATTGGCCTAATATGCTCGCGTGAGCTTGTGCTGAGGCGCTAGTCGATTAGGATGGTCTTCTGCTAACATCTTCTCTCACACGGACTACATACTCTAGCAGCGTCACCGCCTGCTTAACCCGCCTATCTGCTTAGTATGCTCGCGCAAGCTCGTGCTGTGACGCTAGTCGAGATAGATAATCTTCTGCCAGTACCTTTGCTTTCACTGCGACCACGTGCTCCAGCAGCGTCTCCGCCTGCTTGGCCCGGCCGTCTGCTTCGTAGACTATAGTTAGCAAGAACGTGCTCTGCCGGCAGCCGATCCGCGTCATCTTCCTCAAGCTCGCTCGCTCTCCACCGACAGCTCTCCTCCAGCCATGCCACCGCTTCTTTGATCCTCCCGTCCACTTTAAGACAATTATGCGATAATTATACTATCTAAATATGTGTGCCTTAAGGTTCGTAGAGGCGTTTACCTCACCTTTACGGCTGCAATACTTCTAGTCTCCCCCTAGCACTCGGCTATCGTTTATGCGTCTCTGATCCCTATTTGCCCAAGGATCTGCGTCTACTCTACAAACTCGATAGCTCTGGTACCTAGCTATAGCTTATTCAGGACGGCCCGGAGGTTATATCGTCTAGAGAGGTTTCCGAATACCTAGTTGAGGAGGTCCTTATAGTTTCCGCAGCCAAGCAGGATAGGCGCAGTTTACCTTCTCTCTGCGCACTCGCACTGTATGCTAGTAACTTCAAGTACTCTTCGGTTAAAGAGAAAGCCCTTTAAACCGATCTTTTCTATTCGCACCTATACTAATTAGAGCCGCATCATTACTTCAGGCTATCATTTACAAGATTAAAGAGCACGCAACGATACTCGAAATCGCTTCGATGGAGGAAAATGATGATGACCTGAAACGGATACGTACAGAACAGGATGTTTTCGAGTCGTGCATCGCCTGCGTCCTGCATCTTTTCTTTTAGCATCATATTTTTCTGGTAGTGATGCGCTACTTCGCTTCTATAAAGCAAGAGACATCGACTGGATCAACCCTCTCCCCGGAATCTCCGCCACCATCGACTTGATATCGCCATCTCTCCATTTTCTCCACCTGTAATCATCCACCACTTCTGGAGAAACCAAGGCTGGACCTCCCACGATCTATTTTCCCAGGGCGTCGGACCCCAGCATTGAAATGCATCCCAGGCGTCCAAATCTCGTATAAAGTCATCCTCATCGAACATCCTGGGCTCCACCGATCGTAAAGCCAACAGCTTTTCGCGAAATTCCTTGAAAGGCAAGCAATCAATGTAAAGATCGTGATCGTATCGTCTCTGGCCTTCACCAGCGATAAGATCTGGAGCGCTCGTGAGCTCGCCCGCCTCGTCATCTAATGTACGATCTGTCCACGGTGACGGTATACGGTCACCACCACATCTGTGCTCTTGGATCCGTGCAAAGGAGACGCCTAAAACGGCAGCGTTCGCAACGCAAGCTGCATAGAAGGAGTATCGTGCAACGTGGACGTACGTATCCATTGGGATTTGCAGAGTAGAACCTGTGGTAAGTTGGCTGGCAGCATTTGCGTTTTGATTGCTCAACGGCACAGATTGAGTAGCCAGGGTATCAGGCTCCAACAGCGTCGCCAATGAAGACCTTTCGGTTGCTGCAACCCACATTGATGACTGGAAATTGGAGGGCGAGGCTAAGATTTGATCCAACACGTCGTCATTACTGGAATATGCTGGAAACTCTACTGGCTCCTCGATGCCAATACTTGGATTGGTGGCTGTCTTCGGACCACCTTCATTGATCTTCGATCCTCGTTGCTTTTCTCCTGCGTGCCTGTTAGAGAGACCTTATCCAGTAAGCTGCGATTGAGCAACGAACGATATTTTCTTTGGGCTTCGCGTCCCTGTTGTCTCCGCTTTTCTGTGATACGGCGCTTTCTAGGATCTCTCACCCCTACCGTTGTATCTGCCATGACGACAGAAGTCAGCCTAACGAATTAAGGGAAGCCCAAGTTGCAGGCGGCGAAAGCATGGCTTATATCCTTGGAGTGAGCCAAGCGGATCACTAAGCCAATTTTGGTGGGGTCTTCGAACCACGTGACCTTCTCTAACCCTAACCCTAGGACTGCTTAGGGTGAGCCACAGAGACTTACGCACAGTGAGCCACAGAGACTTGCGCACGGTGAGTCACAGAGACTTGCGCACGGTGAGCCACAGAGACTTACGCACGGTGAGCCACAGAGACTTGCGCACGGTAAGCCACAGAGACTTGTCCACTGTGCCTGTAGAAACTCCTCAAGGGAGCCAGAGAACTTCGTTTCGCCCAACAGAATACACGTCATCGTCATGGCTCAATTCAACTATAAAACCAGCAGCTATGTCCGTCACAACCAGATTCAACAGATACAGCTATGGCTTCTACGACCAAGAAATTTCACCACTCGCCCTACGCTGCGATTTCACCTTCTGCAATCGAGAATGATCAGTCTGACCGAATAATTTTGATCATCGGAGCATCATCTGGTATCGGCTTCGCCATAGCTAAAGCTTTTGTGCAAGCCAAAGCAGCCCGAGTGATCCTGACAGGACGTCGGCCGGAGACACTCGAACAGGCCGCGCAAACGCTGCGAGGATCATCCGGGACTTCTGAAGTCGTCCCGATCGTTTGCGACATCAGCGCTGAGCACAGCATTAGGAACTTATGGCAGCGCCTCCTGTTGAACAATATCTTTGTCGACGTGCTTGTTATCAACGCGGCAGATATGTCCAGTGGTCCCATATATCCACTCAGAGACTTCCTGCCACAGCTCCGCACGGCCACGGAGACCAACCTCTTCGCGCACCTCCTAGCAGTCTCAAGCTTCCTCGACCAGCCTAAAGATAAGTTCGTTGGAAGATCAAAAGCAATCATCAACATCTCGAGTTTTGCAGCGCATGCCAATCCTTCGCCACTACAGGCCGCATACAGCGTCAGCAAAGCATCTCTCGCGCATACATTGCAGCTCCTTGCCGACGAAATGTGCCTCGACGAATGCCACATTGTAAACGTCCATCCGGGTGCCGTCATGACCGAGGCTGCTGAAAAAGCGCCGCAAGAAGTGAAGGATGCTGTGGTGTGGGACGAGCGTGAGTCATTAGAAATTTTTAAAGTATTATGCCAAAGCTAATGCATTTCATAAAGCGGAACTGCCTGCCGCATTTTCAGTCTGGGCCTCATCCAAGCAGGCAAAGTTCTTACATGGTCGATTTGTTTGGGGGAATTGGGATGTTGAGGAGCTGACGGAGCGCAAGGCAGATTTTGCCGATCCGGGCTTCCTTAAGCTTGGTCTACAGGGCACGGAGTACGTTGACAGAACGACTATATTCGACAACATTCGTGGAGGAAAATAGCTTGGTCGCTTCATGGTCTTCATGTAGATTTGCACGTATTGCCATGACTCAGCACAACGATACGCATGTTTTCCAATTGCTCGATTCATCGTTATACAAATGTAGCATACCGAGGATTGCGAAGAGCTGCAAGTCGAAGTACCGGCCAAATGTCCCGTGATGGGGGGCGTCCAGTCACGCACGGATGTACGTTAATTAGATTGGTCTTCAAAACTTCGGATTGGAGCATTGATAGCATTTCTTATACATGTCAGCAGTACTGTTCAAGGATGACATTCGTGATCCTATTGGAGCAAGGGCGGCGCACAGCCACCAGCAGCTGACGCCGCGGGATTACATAAGTCTTGAAACCTGTTTATCGTCCGTACGGACCTTGATTGCGTCGGGCATTGCAGTTTCAGGTACCGACCAGGGTGGCGTGGCCACATGATTTTACTCGTTACGGTTACAACACAATCTGCAAGTACTGGTGAGGGGGTCCATGATGTTCATCATTGCTGATTGTAGATGACAATAATATTTGAAGCCGCCTTCGGTCAGTGTAAGCCTAGGGGGATTGAGACGTCTATAAGTGGCCAAATAAGCCTCTCTTCTGTACCACGCCACGCGTAAAGCATATGAACAAACCTGTAATTTTTGATATTAAGAAAATGGGGTTGTTGCTCAGATCCCTTGGGTTGATTCTATAAAATATTATACTGAGATACAGACGTTGCTGACTGGAAATCGTGACTTCATGTCAAAGTACCTGTCTTTTGTCTCCTTTCGGTGTGTGTCTCGCGTCACAGCGGGAGACATTATGTAGGCCACCGGTTCAACATCGGTGTAGGCTAAGAAAGGAATCAGATTGTCTATATCGTCTGGTATTTTTCCGTAATTGATATTATCGAATAATATTACCAAAGAGCTGTCTTTGCTGTACTTCAGCGTTAGATAGCCCCCTGGAGGCTCGGACGGGATCTGTAATTGTAGGTTGAGATCCATAATATCGCTAGGATTATAGTTGCTAAGTCTTCTATTAGTTATAGTAAGGGGCAAGGAGAATGTAACAAACATCCTTGATAATTCCGACGTATTCGTAATGCTAGTCTAGAGTGTGGCCAACGCGCTACACCGGCGCATAAAGGGCCCTGTACCTGCGGGAAGGATTCTGCAAGTATTATTCACACATTAGAGCCTACGCTTGAAATACCATTGTTATCCCTTCACTATCACCTGTAGCCTACGGCAAGCACTATTGCCTTCCAGCTACCACTTAACAGAGGATTATTTAAGGCTTTTAACCTTTCCTTACATCTCTTCTTTGTAAGTAGTTTTAGATAAATTAGTAGATACGGTTTAATAGAGATAAAATACTACTTTTATAATATTCTCCTTGTAGTAATAGTTGCATGAGGATAACCTTATCACAAAAACATGTGCAATAGCCAGTTTAATAAAATATCTGATAACATGTGATGGTGTAGCAAAAGAACGCGCGGCGCGCATCACGGTGCGTCCCAAGTTTCTCAACTGGAATTATTCCGGCGTGAGAAATAGAACTGCTGGTTTGGTCACAGATGCGCTTCTTATTCTCATGGTCCCAAGCCTCTTTAAAATAGTCCTTGTCCTACGCTAGAAATTGCACACTCATTTCAAAGGTGTATGGAAAAAGATTCGCAGGATTCTACCTCCAGCCATGTGCGACCTTCTCCTTTAGCAAACCATAGGCAAGCCCGTTAAACTCTGTCAGGAGAGCAGCGACCTCCTCTTCATTGATAAGTTCTATATGGTTTGCGAGAATCTGGCAGACGATGGTGCGAAGGCCTGTGTCATCAGCGATAGTTGAGCTGAAAGCGTGATGGGCGGCCTGAGGGAAATCCGAAGTGCGCCAGAACAAATCACAAGCGACCCTAAACTTTTCCTTGGCGAGCTCTTTCAGTCCTTGCACGTCGTAACGCTCTCCAATCTCGTACATTTTGGAGTGGACGAGAAGCTGGCTTGCCGTGCCGCCAAGCTCGGGATGATCTGACATGCAGACATCGCACTTGAAATCCACACAGTCGTAGGAACAATGACTACCGCAAAGGTGATGGTCGCACACAAGGACGTTGCCATAGTCTTCGCAACCATAGCCTTGATCGCTGCATGAATGAGTCGTAGTCTGTTGGTGCGAGCCTCTCTTGATAGATAGTAGTTTAATGAAAAAAGGCTGATATTCACCTTCATACAGGTACTGCATAAGTAACTTGATAACTTCTGGCTCATCCTCAGGAAGATCGACGGTAGCCTCTTCTGACTCCTAAAGCACACATGTTATCGCTTGAGGATGATGTGAAAAACGGATACTGAATACCTTGCCAGGAAACTTTATTGCATTCGCAAAGAACACTGCGCGAGAGCAGACAATCACCTTATGAACCTTGTATATGTCCTGACCGCAAGTGACTGTGAGATCAGAGTAATTCCCACTCTGGAGGGACCTGCGCATGTCTAGCGTGGCGGCTAGCTAATATCGTAGAATCACCTACCCTTGGAGCGAAATAAGTAGTTTCTTTCGCGAAGCTTCTGCTATGGTGTCCATACTTGAACGTGCGCAGAGGGTGGGTGTAAGTGCTGTTATCCTGTAATTGTGGATGCATGTGTCGATGCGGGGGCGGAGTCAGCAAGCTGCAGTAACTGCAGCAGGGGGTCAGTTGTCTTTGGCTGCTTCTGGACCGCAGCCTGCCCTAATGCATCATCAAGCCACCGAAGCGAAAACTGGTAATTCTGTAATATCCAGAGGTTCCGGTCGCGCTTTTTGTGCACGTTCAGATGACAGGATCTGGGCGCACGCACGGGAGGTTTGCTTGAGCGGTAGGAACTAGAGGAGGGCGATGCATTTCCCTGGATTGGGCCACCGAGCGGGTGGGTTGCTTGGGCGGGCATTAGTAGACAGTATCCAGGCCACTGTGCATCGAAACGCTGAGGCGGTAGCAGCTAGAAAAGGGTAGCGTGTTTCCCGTATCTGGGTCCAGCAAAATCGGCTTCACTTTTGCAGGCAGTAATATCAATTGTGTATCCCATCATCCGCTGGATTCTGCCTTCGCTTGGTCATATTCGCCGAGGTTGAGTAGTAAAGCCGAGGAGTGACTTTGCCACACTTATTGATTGGGCAATTAAGCGAAGGCAGAATCCAGCGGACGATAGGATACAAGGGTGGTGCCTCTCGGTTAACTTTGAAAGTGGCCATTTGGCGCACGCGCCACCAACACCAATGCACCAGCACCTCAAAACACGCCTATTATCTCAACAATCTGCATAGCTAATGGTCTCAAATTCAAAAGCGAGATGCTCTAGCATCGTATCTATCCCTAATCTCAGCCAGGCGTGCTAGGTAGTTGTCAATCGTCCGATTTATCTTCTCAACTCCTAGTGACTTCTATACTTCATAGAATCTCTTTAGACCTTGTTTCTCACTTTTACATCTCTTTAAATAGAACTTGCGTTTAAGTAGCGATGCCCATGTCTCCATAATAGAGAAATCTGGCGATTTTGGTGAGGAGAGTATATAGTCCATTCCATGCAGGTCTATCCATTTAAGAGTAGTTTTTGATATATAAGCCGAATCACGGTCTTGCCATAAGATCCACTCTCCGCCCTTCTCTAATAAATAGCTCTGTAGAGCTAGGAGTATGACTTGAGTGTATGTGCGTGTATTCATCTTACCATTACGATTACCAGCGTTGTATAGCATCGCCTATGCGAAGTTATAGCCTAAAACACAGTATATATGGAAGTAGGTTTGAAGATTTGGATTAGGAACGTGGTCTTTCTTATACTGAATGTTAGAGGGAGCGTACTTGGCTTGATCCCCGGCATCCCTCTTAATTCTAAGTTGATATCTTAGGCCAGTCATGTAGTGTATCTCATCACACCAGAGGACGTTACGCCAGTCTGATGGATTAGGCCGTAGTTGTAGTTGTATAGTAAGGTGATCCTTTCGCATGGCAATCTGCTTTGGCGTATGAAGCTCTTTAACAACTGTACGGTGTGTTTTCATCTAAGTCTCTCGTGTGACATTCCGTTGGATTGTAGTTGAGTGATACTGACTGTTCTCGTGGCCTTTTGTATAAATATATTGCTTTACAACACCAGCTCGCTCTGCAAGGTCTTGCTAAGGATCACTCTTTTCTAAAAATGGAGCTCTGTTTGTATATGAGTTGATAGCGTTGGCGTCGCTGGCTGAGAGCTGGCGTAGTGCACCACGTCCGTCGGGCTCGTCTGAGTGCTGTAGCCTCCGACATCTGCCACTCCTCAAAACTCGCTGAGATGTCGTCGGTGCTATCTAAAAAACTCTCTAAATAGCGTTAGTGCTATGTGGAAGGTTTTCCATTTGGTAGAAGTAGTATACTGCAAGTATTGCAGACCGTTGTGGCGTTGTGAGTTGAGGTTGCTGCTCATCTGGGACAAGCTCTGGCGGCGGCGTGGTAAGCCGAAATACAGCTTTGGGCATGACTCAAACTAGTCTATATTAGCGAGAAGAAGCAGGAGCATCAAAAATGAGCTTTTACTATACGATTTCAGGTTACTGGCGTGTGTAGGGTTCGTGTTGCTGATAGATTGCGGCGCGTCGAGTTAGGCGCGTGCGCCAAATGGCCACTTTCAAAGTTAACCGAGAGGGTGCAAGAGCGGATGAGTATGGCTCGTGCGCGCACAGACCAAATTTGTGTAGAAGACTGTCGATTTCTTTCAAATTCTGTGTAAGTTTGAGCACGGACTGACTCATCCGCTGTATCAGACGTTGGCGTCATCACGTGCTGTTGCTTGGGAAACAGCGCGTGAAGCTCGGACCATATCTAACAAGCTGCTCGGCGTCGGAACTTTAGGCGTGACAAAAGCCCTCTTCTTGCTCTACACTCTGGTACGGACGCGTTATCGGCCTGGCAATATGACGTTGCAGCATCAGTTGCTGCCCGCTCGGAGTCGACACCTCCGCTGACAGGTCGAAAGCGTTCGCGCCTTTGCGAAGCCAGTGCAACATCAAATCAACGATCGCCGAAAAGACCCCGCGTCGCACTCTCGACAATCAACACCAATCCTCGAAACATGCCTGCTCATACGAAAGATCCATCTCCTAGCAAGCGGACTCGCGCACCGTCACCTCGAAAACGCGGCAATCACGTCCCGGACGGTACCGAGAAGGAGCTAGAGATAACTCACGCACGACCACATCCCCGGACTCCCCATTTCGATCCTCCGTCCTCTTATCAAGAATCGTTAGCGGCAGAGTATGATGGATTGGGAATTTCGCGACGCAGTTCGCCTTCTCGCCGAGCGCGAACCGAATCAGATGCCCCGTCGACCTCGAAGCAAGCCCCGTCAAGCGCGTTGCTGCAATCCAGGACGTTGGTAGCGGCATATTCTGTCAAGAGCTCAGCGATAATGGTGCTGAACTGGGAACGGAGGGACAAGAGCTATTTTGGCTGCTCCAGGATTCAAGCCTCGGAATCGCCACTCTACCATCGGCACTTGAACCTAAATTGCTGCCTGAATTGGGGAGGAATCGACCGTTCCAAATGGACACAACAAACTCGCGAAGTCAAGCGGAGCTGCTTGCCGAATCAGAGACTGTACGCGAAATAAATAGGGCATCGCGACGATGTGTAAAGGAGAGTGAGAGTGAGCTAGAGTGGAACAACTCGGTGCATGGTAGATTGTTGCACCTAGCGCTGAAGAACGGGGATCGAGCAGGGTTTCGATATATGTACGTTAACTCTCTTTGGAAAACTGGTGCAGCGGCTGAGCTCTTCCAAGTACTACAGCTAGGATCGATCCGCAGTACGTACCTGCGCACTCGTCTGGTCTTGCCGTGTCGTCAAAGATGGTTGATTATGCAATATGCCTCGAAGTCGATGCGTCTTCAACTTCTGATTCTTCTGCCTCTAGGCCTCTTCAAGAGAGGATCTCGGTCCTCGTCACCGACATAACACAGTCCATAAATCACACATCCTATATCCCACTTTGCCACCGGCCTATTGCAGTCAGCATCGAAACCAAGACAATTGGCCGACCTGAGGAAGAAGCAAGAGTGCAGCTGGCGATTTGGGTCGCTGCGCAGCTTGAACGCATACGGAGCCTGATTATAGAGACTGCCTATCTAGCTCCCACAGCGGCCCCCGCAAAAGCATCCCGTCGGAAGAATCCCAAGGCGCTGTCAAAGGAGCAAGACCGTAGTGCTGTGCTGGGTAAAATGGTGTTCCCACTCCTCTATGTGCAATCGGCGCAGTGAACTGTTCTTTTTGCGCGTCCCTCACCGTCCCCTCTCACCGACAAAAGTGTTGTAAGTCCCTGCCTCATCCTTACACCTGCCCTTGTCGATTTATTACTGCTATGTCGCTTTCTTCGTTCACTAGGTCTTAGTTAACTACTAATAGTATGCAGACTATATTTTCCTCTATTATTCTTGGCGAGACATCCTCCCTCTTCGGAATGTACAAAGTCCTACGGGGACTACGTGTACTCGAGCAGTGGATCGATACAACGTACCGTAACTGGTGGGAAGAGCTCCTTGATGTTATGAGATAATCTTCAGTCTGCGCCCTATACTGTGTTCCGTAGCGGTTCAAACTGTTCTAGCGTTAATGTTCAACATAAGCGCTTCTCAGACATTAGTTCTTGCTCATGGATGTGCATCGCGAAGTGTCAAATGCTAATCTGCTATAGCTCCTGTTTAGGTACCTCCCAGGGAGGCCTTTCTGGTACCCGCGTCGATCAGTAGATCGGGCCCCATGGCCTCATATTAGTTCCCGCGGTGGGCCTGTTCCGGACCCCTTGCTTCTGAGACCTGGTCATAGCAAGGCTGGGCACGAAAGCTCTTGGGGTTTACCACGGTGCCCATACCACAAACCCCCAGTGGCAACCACGCCCGCCCCAACCTCTCCTTGAATGCCCAAAAATTCCACGCCACTCGACAACCCCATGGCCGGAACAGGTCGGCCACCTCCCTGCTAGCGCGACGAAGGCTTTAAACTCAGTTGCCTCTTTGTTATTACGAGCTCTAGGAGCTATATGATGGGTATTAACAGAGTCGATTCGATGGCCATCTATGATGGTTCTGAAGTACTTACTTCTCAGTGCCAAGACACAAGCGATGATCAAACCTGAAAGATGCAGCCGCGAGGAATCACCATTCCGAGTACCCGGGATCATTCCCTCACAAAGACAGTAGTGGACGGACGTGGAAGGGACTAGAGAGTCTATTCCCTAGTAGACGTCAACACACTATTATGCAGGAGCTTCACGATCGCTTCGTGGCCTTTGGCTGAAGCGGCGTGGAGTGCCGTGCCTTTACCCATGTTGTTGCCGTTGCTATCGTGGCATCCACCTCGCGTGTTGACGTCAGCGCGTGACTCAACGAGCAGCTTGACGATCGCCTCGTAGCCTCCGGCTGAAGCGGTTGGAGCGCTGTGCTGTAGAATCCACCTTGCGCGTTGACGTCGGCGCCTTTGTCAAGTAGCAGCTTCACAATCTGCTCATGTCCATTGGCTGAGGCTGCCTGGAGTGCGTTACCGTATTCCCCACCCTGCGCGTTGATATCGGCACCCCTTTCAAGTAGCAGCTTCACTACATTTCTCAGGCCTGAGAGTCCTCAGGACCTCTTCAAAAATTGGACTCAGCCTAAGGTCTGTCAGTAGCACATAACCGAATCCAATTGAGGTATGCGGGATTTTCCTTGGAGAATAGGCGAATCGCAACTCGGCTTGTGTCCTTACTTTGATCCCCTGACTTCCGGACGTAGCTGATCCGGAACTCTGCTGAGTGACGTGCGAGCTTGAACATCTCGAGGAAATTGTCTGGGGCTAACTTTCGTTGCTGAAATTGAAGCAGGTAACCAAGACAGCCGGTTGATATAGCGTCATGGCGGACAGTACCCTGCATACCATACTCTGCTGTTTTGCCCGTCTGGATTCTGGCGAAAATTAGGTACTCCTTGACCGAGTAATGAGCCAATGTAACAATGCGTCTTGGTGACCCTCGCCATCGATCTTCATTATCGATAGTCATGGTGATAAAGCTAGGGCAGATGTTCAATGCTTCCAACGAATCTTCTAAAACTTCATCACGGTCGAACACAGGACAATTCCGGCGACTTCGTCTGTTGAGAGTGGCCGAGCGGAGAACGTCAGCCATGGTAAGATTCGGATAGCGTATTGAGAATAGTCTTCACTGATAGCAGAGAGAATCCGATCGTATGTCTCGTCCAGACTCGGTAGTAGTGTTGCGAGGACCTTCTGTAACATTTTTCGGTTCACACACTTCCCTAGTTCATCTAGCTAACAAACAGCCCACCGAAACCTAGCATTGTCGTCAGCACGGGATATTAGGGTCTCATTGCCAGGTAAACAAACACACATTCCCTTGGCTCCGTCCATCAAGGTAGCCTCGATGTCTCCCATAATGGCAGCGTCTCTCTCCCATTTTCGTAAGCACTACTGGTTAAGAGGCGCACGACGCCAGAAATGCCCTGCGGACGCGAGGCCTCAAAAGCTGTGCAGCTTGCCCTATACGGTAGTATATCGCTTTCCTTTTGCTTCCTTTGTTGAGCATGGAGTTAGGCAACGGACGAGCAAGTCTCACAGTTGGCTTCTGAATTGGAGGAAGCGTAATAAAGTAGAGTGTATAATGTCAATCCAAGTTAGTTCAAGGTTAGGAGTGCGCATCCCGCCAGTTTCTCCGCGCGATTGGCAAGATGATCCAAACGCAGCGACGCTGGGCATGCAGTAGCGTGCTGCGATGTCTGCGGCCCCCTGTGGCTGAGGGCTGCGATCCTGAGCAGGCTGCGTCAGGCAGCTCTTATTTCCGGTTGTGCATGGAATTGTTTCTCGAGTCGTGCACACTCGCGCTGCAGAGAGCTATCCTTCGGACCTACTTCAATAACCACTGTCAACAGGCGCCAGGCTCTAGTCCGTACTGCCATTTTGCCATGCGATCGAATTTTGTCAACAAGTCTTCTAGAAGCAGCGCGCAATGCGTGCGCAACACGGCACCGCCTTTGCGTTTACACAGCTTACACTGTTACGCAAACCATATCATTATACTATTGTCGCGAGTGTTACGAGAGGCTACGACGACCATTTTGGTGAGCCTGCTCTACTTGGTAGCACCCTGCCTATGCACACACTCCTACAACTTGCGTTACAAGGCGAACGCTGCCTCAGCGCAGATGGTGAGGCGGGGTAGCACAGGGAGCTGGGCGCTTGATATGGCCAGCACCCTCAGCCTGGTTACATGCACTGCCTTCACTGTAGCCCAGCATAAGCTTCCTCTGCCCTGCCGCGGCCACTTCAATTTACTCTGATCACCACAAAAGCATGCGGCTTCTCCACCTCGACACGTTCAGCAAGCTCATCTTGACAGACTTTCGCGGCAAGCCGATCCCACCCTACGCCATCCTATCGCACAGATGGAGCGACTCCGAGGCCCTTTTCGGAGACATAGCAAGCGAAGTATATAAAGAGAAAGAAGAAGGCAGCAAGAAACTCCAGTTCTGCGCCAAGCAAGCAGCTCAGGATAACCTGCAGTACTTCTGGATCGACACATGCTGCATCGACAGATGGAACAACAACGAGCGCTCGAAAGCCATCAACTCGATGTTCAAGTGGTACAGGAACGCGGCACGATGCTATGTCTACTTGTCAGATGTGTC
The DNA here is from genome assembly GCA_028456385.1 of Ophiosphaerella korrae. NCBI lineage: Eukaryota > Fungi > Ascomycota > Dothideomycetes > Pleosporales > Phaeosphaeriaceae > Ophiosphaerella > Ophiosphaerella korrae. Next base: position 36,978 of record JALNQF010000079.1, on the reverse strand, counting down.
AGTGTCAACTACGACACAGACAAAGCCAGTTCAAAGCAGCGACTGGGGTGCATTATTCTGCAAAAGCAAATGGTTCACTCGCGGATGGACGCTGCAGGAGCTGATAGCGCCAGTATCTGTAGAGTTCTTTTCGTGCGAAGGATGGCGCATAAGCGACAAAGCGTCGCTCGGTCAACTACTGCACAACATCACCGGCATTCCACTCGCAGCACTGCGCAGCTGTCCTCTAGACCAGTTCAGCACATCTGAACGGATGCGATGGGCTGAGAATCGCGAAACGACTGAGGAAGAAGATATTGTATACTGCCTACTTGGAGTTCTTGGCGTCTCGATGCCTGCAACGTATGGCGAAGGAAAGGAAAATGCATTGGAAAGATTGCAGGCTGAAGTAGACGGAACTGGCAGCGCACCGTCCATCATTCCGTTCTCGCGAAACAAGTCTTTTGTAGGTCGCGAACTGCAGCTTGCGGAGATAGAAGTGAAGCTCTTCGGCAACGATCAGACCACTACTACGCTAGCAATCGTCGGGCCTGGCGGAACAGGCAAGTCGCAACTGGCGCTTGAGGTTGCACACCAAACAAGGCTGAAAAAGAAGAGCTGCTCGGTCTTCTGGATGGACGCGAGCGACAAAGACAGCCTCTACCAGTCGTATGCAAGTGTAGCGCAAAAGCTCAATATCTCTGGGTGGGATGATGACTTGGCCGACATAAAACGGACTATTCATCATTGTGTAGCAGAGCTGAGCGTGCGACAGTGTTTGCTAGTCTTCGACAATGCGGAGGGCACAACTGTGCGGCCTAGTGGCTCGTCAACGGCAAAAGCGCCAGGCTTGGCCGACTACTTGCCGCGGTCCACACTATGTTCTGTCATCTTCACAACAACAGACAGCGAGACAGCTGAGGCGCTTGCTCCACAAAATGTCGTAGCGCTGCATGAGCTGACGCCAGACATGGCGCTGAGAATGCTGCGAAATCGCCTGCCGAGACCACTCTCGAACATTGAGCATCAGCAATCAGACGTCTTGCTAAGAGAGTTGTCATATCTGCCTATAGCGATCGTACAAGCAGCAGCGTGCATGAACGTATGTGACATCACGGTGCAAGAGTACCGAGAACAACTAGACAAACACAAAGATATAGCTCTCGAGCATAACGATGACTCGCTCGGGTGTAGATCGCAGGACTCTCGTGCGAGAAACCCTGTTATTGCTACATTGTCTCTGTCGATGAGTCAAATTAGACATACGAACGCGGTTGCTGCAGACTATCTTCTTCTTGCTGCATGCGTAGATCGAAAAGACATCTCGCTCGACTTTCTCGAGGCGGCTTCGCCGCAAGCCCGGGAAGATGCCATTAAGGTACTCGACATGTATGCGCTCATCAGCAGGCGACCTGCCGAATCAGCACTAGATGTACATCGATTTGTGCATGATGCCCTACAGAAGAGGCTGCAAGCGCAGGGACAGCTCCAACAGTGGACTCAACGCGCCGTCACACAGCTGGTCCAGTTATTTCCGAACGGCGATCACAGTAACATAAGCAAGTGGAGACGCTTGCTTCCGCACGCACAGTATGCTCTGTCACATAATCAGACAGATAATAGTGACAAGGAGAGGCTAGATCTTGCACAAAAATGTGCCACGAGTCTGTACAGTGATGGAAGGTATGAGGAGGCCGAAGAGCTGTTTGTGCAAGTGATGCAGACAAGGAAGAGAGTGCTTGGCGACGAGCATCCAGACACGCTGACCAGCATGGCTAACTTGGCGGCGACATACAGGAACCAAGGGCGATGGGGCGAGGCTGAAGAGCTGGAGGTGCAAGTAATGCAGACGAGGAAGAGAGTGCTTGGCGATGAGCATCCAGACATGCTGACCAGCATGGCTAACTTGGCGGTGACGTACTGGAACCAAGGGCGATGGGACGAGGCTGAAGAGCTGTTTGTGCAAGTAATGCAGACGAGGAAGAGAGTGCTTGGCGATGAGCATCCAGACACGCTGACCAGCATGCACAACCTTGCTTATACACTGCAGTCACAAGCTTGTCAAGAGGAGGCTTTTGCACTGATGGAAATATGCTTCCAGTTGCGCCAGCAGATTCTTGGCAAGCATCACCCCGATACGCAGTCGTCGCTTGACACGCTGAGCAGTTGGCAGGCAGAGTAAAATGAACGGCCCAAGACACGCTCCCTTTGCATATCATCTGAGTCGCGACGCCCCATGCTATCAAGTTCGTTCGTCGAGTATGGCTTTCAGAGGTGTTTGTTACTGTGATGTATTTGGGAACCCTGCAAGATCATTTCTTAGAACTTCGAATTTTGTTACCTTCACTATACCAGCTTGATATAAAGCAAAAATAGACTTGTACAAAAGGCGGACCTAGCTGTGTGCAACGCGCGTGCACGGCTGGAAGAATAGCTGCCTGCACAGCCAGAAATAAGAGCTACCTGAGGCATCATCTTCAGAGCTGCAGTTCTCAGCCACAGCGCGCTGTGCCGGTCATAGACATCTCAGTACGCCACCGCGTGCCCAATGTCACTAGAGACGCACGGCTAGTCAGACGCATTCTGACGATCCTGCCGTCTGCGCGAAGAAACTGCCGAACTGCACACTCCTCACCTAAAATTGACCCTTTGAGGCTGCAATCTTAAGCTTCGCCATCTAAGCTTGCTTCCTAGCCTACTGAGTCGTCCACAGACACTCACCTTCACGAGAGAACAGGGGGGTGTTGAAGGAGAGTCACTTGACAGTACTGAGGAAACGGGTGACAGCATGGTCGGCAACGTGCTTTTTGGCGCCGCAGGCTAATGTAATGGAAGAACGAAAGCTAGAGAACGGACGCGCATCGTGCCCGCCTGTATTCAAGGACGTCGCGAGTAATCCGAGGTGCCGAAAGTAAAAGTGTCCCGTTACACCGGGTGTCCCGACACGCATGGATTGACATTATAGCTGGCGCATCGTAACGGCCTATACCTACAGGGTGCATGACCATAATAGAACACACACACACACGTGCGAGAGGGGTTGAGTTTTTGGGCGTATATGAGAAGAGGATCGGGATGCGCGGGGTTCCTGCTGTGAGCCTCGTGCGGCTGAGTCGGTTAACGTTAGAGCTAGAACATACTAAGCAGGGCTACGAGTCACCTGAGCCCAGAACCGGGCACCTGGAGCATGACCCACTACGGGAGCTAAAAAAGGGACCCATGGGTATACAAGGGTGGTGCACGAATTCTTGAGCATGGCTCGTGCAGCGCATGGGCCATAAAAACTTATCGACGATTCTTTACTCCAATAGAATCCTATATACAATTCAGTACCCCAGGATAGCTAGGCATGTATACCCAAATGGCCCCACACACGATACTGAGTTGATGCAAGTTGGATGTAAATTACAATATACGTAAGATCCGATTGAATTCAATGCGCACGAGCCATGCTCAAGAATTCGTGCACCACCCTTGTAGCCTATCGGTTCCTCCCACAAGCAGTCAATGTGCGCTCGTGCTCAAGCTTGGCAGGGGACTAGCGCCTTTTTGCACTCGGAGGGATGGACTGCGACGACGCACTACCGTGAGCTTCTCTTTACTCAGCGCACGCACAAGACATTTATACAAGGATCACGGTGAGGTATATCATGGCTCTATTGACCGACTTTTCAGATGATGGCTAAAGATTTCGAACATAGCCGCATGCTTGAATTAGCATCTACAACCACCGCTTGAATCCTTCCGTCTCCCAAACCATTCTGACCGCTTAAGAATCTCTAGAGATGAGTCATATTGCGTGGCCAACAGGCTTCAGTCGACAAGATTTGGTTGAGTAGGGGAATTTTGGTGTAGTCTGCCTCGACCTTGCTATAGATACGGTAGTAAAGTTCCCTCACCTCGACGAACACAACGAGCATCATGGAAGGAATCTCTCCTTAGAACAACGACTTTACTAGTGTCAGCAAATAGCCGATACGCTAGCCTATATTTATTCAAGCTGTATTATTTATAGAGATCTAGAGACAAGGAATATATTTTTGGACAGCAACCTAAACGCGAGGGTCGCCGGCTTCGCGGGTCCGTCTTTAGGTGGCTCTCCTCGTCTTGTCGCTGTAACTTCTGTCATTTTTGTCGAAGCAGACAGAAATATTCGCTCTCGGATTTACTACCTTTGAGGTAATGTGCGGCCGGGCTCCTTATAATGGGAGCACGGACAAGGACATTACGGAATTCTTTAGAGAGTCAAAGTATTCCGAAACAAAAAACCTAGGGCCTATTGGGGATATCGTTACAGGTTGTTGGCAAAACATGTATTCAAGCGCGGATAAAGTCGCTATGAGCATCAACGGCATGTCATCTCTCCTCGATATGTTTTCATTGCTAACCCAATCTTCAGCTGTTCGGTCCGTAAGTAATCGTCCCTAAAGTACCCGTATCGACCATGGCAATATCGGCCTTTGGGTTGCTCGTAATATCGTGGGCTGCTCGATCAGTAAATCAATGAATGATTGAACGGCTGTATGCGTTAAAAGAGAACTTGGCTTTGCTATGAATAGGAGAAGATAAGTAAGACACCTGCGGAGAATCAAGTTTTTGCGCTCACGAGACTTTTCACGAAATTGTTGTCCGTTGGGCCGACATGTGCACGTGAATCGCGAGGTAGCTGCCTCGAGGGTGAAAGACCATCATCAACATCAAGGCCGCAGTAAAACAGTATGTGGCTGACATGATTAATTCCGAGTCAGGTGCGAGCTCGCTATGAGTTAATATGATCATTCCTGACCAACGCGAAGAGAGGCTGAAATTGGGCCCAAACAGCTCCTCATATGGGATGCGAAAATCGAGAGTGACCGGTCCCGTTGTTGGCGTAATTTCACCTAAGCTTCTTGCATGTCAACTTGTTTTATTACCGCTCTTTGCTTTGTTATGCTCAGTCCGTCTTTGCGGACCCTAAGGCATTTATAGTTCGAAAAATGGAATTGTATTGGTACGGAAGAGCTTGCTAAAATAAAGAAAGAGGAAGTAGGTGACGAGAGATATTTTCTTAAGGCGGTGGAAGCAAATTTCACACTATATTTTTGTCATCGAAACGGATGAGCAGAGGTAGCTATGGAGGACGTTCTCGCAACCACGAAAATGCAACCGAGCGATGCCGTGGAGCCGCACGATGTACTTGAAGGCTAGTTAGACTCCAAGCCATTAGCTAAGCCATCAGAGTGAAATGGGTGTGCATCAGTGCTTACAGTGGTCGCGGCCAATTTTTGATGTTCATATCTGTGCAGAAACTTACATAAGAAGGATTGGCAATTCGGCTCGCGGCGCACGCATGTGGCAACCAGCGGCGCTGCTGAATCACAATTCAGAGTCGGGTTGCACACCCGCTTCTTGGTATAGTTTTATCGCAATAGGGTCTTGCCAAAGGGAGGTGTCGGATTTGATGGTTACTCGGTGATGGATGTGAGCCATCAATCTACTCAATTCCCGCTCGAGTTCGCTCAATACAATACAATCAATGTCATCAATCATTTGCGATCAATCAGTGACTCGGTTATCACGTACAATTATCACATACTTTCAATCAAGCCTATGGCTCACATCCATCATCGAGTAACCATCAAATCTGACAATTAAGAGTCTCACTGCCTCAACCGAACTGAGCAAAGCAGTGCCACAACCAACTTACTATCTTAACCTAGCTAAGTAAGCCAATCAACGCAGAGATGGCTTACTCGTCGCAGCGCTGACATGATTATTAGTGCGGGGAGAATTTGACAACGCACCGGTGGTGTGAATGGTGATGCGCATCTTCGTGAATGTGGAAGACTTATTTTCGAAATGCGCCCGGCCCACACCACCGTCAAGCAGAACAATATGGATGATATTGGTAGATGCAGCGCTCACACTCGCGGAAGTAGTGGTTGTTGGGGCGTTTCCATCGTAGTTTGGGGCGTTCCCTCCTGGGGCATTACTGGATGAGCTACTCCCAGTTGTGATCGGAGTGGAAGTGTATTTGATCTGGTATGCCATGATTGTGGTCTTGTGGTTTTACAATTGGGAAGATGAGTTGCAGAGACAATGCTAGGGTAATATCAGATTTGAGCTCACAAGCTCACGAGTTGGCTCATAAGATTCAGATGATGTCGTGGTACAAATACCGTTCAAGTGGGCAGAACATTAGGGTTCGGACTCTACCTTTTGCTCCATCACAGATGACGATCGATCGCCATCTCGATGCTAGCGTGCGCGCCATGAGCCAACCAGCAGATTGCGAGTACACCTGCCGACGCATCAGCTCAACTGCGGCGCACCCTGGAGAGCCGCAACGCGCCAGCGCAGGCCGGAGAATGAGGTCTGATTCGGCAACCATATGAATAACGGCTATCGCCAGTGTGATGGCTCGTCGCGTCATGACTGGACTGCGTAGAGCCGATACATTAGCAAAACCACGAAACTCGAGATAACAGCTCTCCACCATTGAGTCGCAACCGCGTAGAGACGATTGTATAGACTGGGAAATAGATCAACAGAAAGGAAAGAACAGAGCAGGCTGCTTTTCTTCCATGTCGTCCACAGGATTGTTCACGCCAAAGCCGCCGTCAGCAAAGGTGCGGTCTCCAACGCTGACCGGCCCAAAAAAAAGGTCGTGGCAGCAGACGTCGCAAGGGCAGCCTCGCAAATGGTTGCGCGGATGTTTAGCTCATCAAGGAGGCTGTAGCTTCGGAGACGGACCATGTTCTTTGTACCGCAATCAATAGAGCACACGAAGCTATTCTTGTTGGAGTCCGGCCTCCTGACATAAGATGAAGGCTACTTACGTTCTACACCCGCGCTCAATCCCGTCATTGAATAAGACAGTCTCGGGCGCACCGCCTCGCGTCATCACCTTTTGAGTCGTGGTCTCCAGGGTAGCGGAATCGAATCGCGGCTGGAGGATCCTTCTTCAGCTCGCGGTTCAGTCTGTCCATGATGCTCTTCAAGATGTAAAGCGTCGAAAGCCCGCGCACGCCGCCACCATGGAGAGAGAGCAGACAGAGTCCTGTGGTATCGAGAGGGTTTGGCTCTCCGCCATGCTTGATCGCCGTCGCTTGCTCCATGCCTTGGTCTGTGGTTGAGGTCGCGCCCAAGATATAAACCGCTCGCCCACCTCAGTTGCTCGGCTACAGCCTCGCTGCAGGCTAACCGAGCAGGCAGAGCGCACAGTAGTCTCAGCCTGGGATATACAGCTGTCGTCCTTAGTTCCTTCCAAGCCTTGCCACTTCTAGTTTGAACACCCACGCTGGGTAGAACGTTGGGGGAGCAATCATGGCATGTAGCGCGCGGAGATTCAGGGTGCCAAGGCTGACTCAGTGTAGGTTTGGTTAGTGACCGACGATGACATCGGACTCAAAGTACTGCACGATGCGCCGGCAGAAGCAGCGCACGCGCGCTACTGTGGGTTAGCTTCTTAAGAGTCCATCGTAAATACCCTCACGGGTGGGTATCCACGTAAACGGAGATTTCATGAGCGGGTTGGGCAATCACATTGATGCGCCGATGTGGATGGCATTAGAAAATACGCGTTGCCTGTTTACTTCAATCGCTCGCATCCTCTGTCAAGGGCTGAGGCACAGGCTCCGTCGTATGAAGTCCATCACACGAAGGACAGGAGAACAACCCAAACAGCCCAACTTTGTACGAATGTCGTTTGGACACTACTCCAGTCTGAGTCCCGCACTGTGGGCAAGTTCCCTCGTCAAGGAAGCTGTTTTGAGACGCCACGTACACGCAATCGCGGGATCCCACATGGGCATATTGACATTTGCCACATGTGAAAATGCACTTCGCAACGTCCCTTATCTTAGGCATATACGGCTCACTGAGTAGAAGATCGGTCGCCAAATCCGCGTTTGAACGGAGGAGTTCTGCTGTGCTTTCCAGTTGAAGGATCACCTTCAACACATTAGGGCGATTTGTAATGGCAGCGGCAGCCAGACCCCGCAGCTCCTCATGAGCTGGCAAACCTGTTATCGTGTGGTCGTAGATGAAGGTAGCAACGGTGACCCAGTCATTGCTCTCGACGACGTTTATAGTATCCGCGAATGAAGTTCTTGCAAGTTTGTAAAGCGATGCGCAGTCGTACTTGTCAGCGATAGTAGCAACTTTTGCATGAAGGAGGGATTCGGGTGTGTCGTATTGAGAGACGTTGTAGCCGGCCTTGTAGAAATACGACACCATGCAGTCAATGGCATCAGCGAATTCGGGATCATCGTTTAACGTGATCACTCCGCTCTTCGACTCCTACAATACAACGTTAGCCAAGGCTCAGGTCTTATGGACTTAAACTACTTGCTTCGAAGCCGATATTGACAGCCTTCTGAAACCATATAGAATGACAGCATGCGAGAGCTTTGTGGATCTGCCAGCTCTTCTCGCCAAAGTTCAAGGTGAGATCTGACAAATTACCAGCGAATAGATATCTCCGATGTATTAGCAGCAGTAGTAATTAGTACTAGAGACTTCAATCAAGGAGCAGGCATGTTAACGATAAGAGTGCGGTTGTAACCGCCCTCTTCTTATCTTGAGAAGCCTCGAAAGGACGAACTTACTCTGAAAGATCATGGATGAAGTTTTCGGCGGCCATGGCTGTCTTGGGATTGAGACTGATCATTAGCTGGGAAAGGGAGGAGCGTCTGATGTACCCCTCGCAACACTTGACTTAGGACTGTAGTTGGTTGATCGATTCCCACACGCCACTTATGCAGTGTGACAGCAACGCTTCGTTGCAGTCCTATAAGCGAGCGACACGAGCCCTGACCTGTATGCAAGCCTTCATTCCAGGAGCTCTTAATGAACCCTAGAGCATGATGATTGCGAAAACATTAAATCTGACATTCACTCTCAAAAGAGAATCTTACCATGGACGCATATGTTTGTTCCAAGATTGATATTCCCAATGAGCTTTGTCGCATGAACTATCCAGGCAGCCGAACAGCTTTCTCTAGCACTGAGGGGTTCAGCTCTCGCGCTTAGCTCCTTCTGTAGAAATAATATTATGCCACGCCTTGTACATATTAGGATAGCTGCTCTTATTGTGGCGCCCTTGCTGCGCTTATGCCTTGCTCTTTGTAAATGTTTGCTAACGTGTAATAGTCTAAAGCCAAAATTGCTGCCACCCTCGCCTGCGCCGACGCTGGCTTGCGCTTATTCCCGCGCCCGCGCCTACTCCCATTCCTACGCCCGCGCCCCCACCCTCGTCTTCGCTGTCGTCGCGGCTACTGTTGGCGCTGCCCCTAGGACCTACCCCTCCCCTGCTACCGCCGTCGCCTGCGCCGCTAAGGAACACCCCTAGGCATAAGCATAGCGCTCTCCGAGCAGAGTCGTATCTAGTATGTATAAGGAGCGCACTTGCTAGACACTCTAATAGAGAGTATTACAATATAAATAGGAGTAGCGCGCACTACTACTAGGCTGGTAAATGGGTTGGGTTAGGAGGGTTGGGTAGTGGTCGGGGTCTGACATAATCTAACCCAACCCCGACCCATTTGCCAGCCTAGCACTAGGTGATATACGAAATACCTCTTGATGAAATCCAAGCTCAACTCGATAAACTGGCCCTTACCTAATATAGTTCTAGCTTGACTAAGAGTTCGCTCAGCCACTTTGCGCTGCCCCACCTAAGCTAGCCAACAGGGTTTCGAGCCACCCCTTAGAAATCGGCCACCTATCTGGAAATCGTGTTTATTCTCTCAACCTAGTTACAATTGCTACTCTGTACACATAGACTAAAGAGTTCCAGCTGCTGCTTCAGTTGCCGCTCTCTCTACTTCTCTTTGGCGGGATAGTGGCTGGAACATGTTACGCCTAGGGGTGCCCCTTAGCGGGGCAGGCGACGGCGATAGCGGGGGAGGGGTAGGCCCTAGGGGCAGCGCCAATAGCAGCGGCGGCGCCAGCGAAGAGACGAGGGGCGGGGGCGCAGGCGCAGGAGCGGGAGTAGGCGCGGGCGCGGGAATAAGCGCAAACGTAGCAGAGGTGGGCGTGGGGCGCAGGCACTAAGATCTTTTTAGGGCGCCTTCCAAGTTTCTTGCAGAGGCCTCCCGCGCCAAGGAAAGGGCGGGTGCGAGCGCACAAGCTACGCAGCGGTGAGACAACAATTTACATTAGATTTTTTGGAGCTCTGCTGAGCTCAGCTTAGATGAGCAGCTACGCTACTTATCAAAGGGTGGGGTGTTGCAGGAAACTCGTATATTGGAGCTGCTCGCTAGAGCAAATCAGCCTCAACTCGGAAGCTCTCCGCTCCATCTCAAGCCTCGGGGCACCGAGGGCTCGGGTAGCGAAGCTCGTGTTTTCCGTCACATAGTGTAGTCTGGCGGAGGGCGGCTACTAGCTCCAAAGCAGGGTTGTGGCTGGCACATTTGTGGCTGTGCAAAGTCTTTGGGCCGACGCAGTTGAGCCCCGCAGCCTTGCGATTGAACTAACTCCCCGTCAACCAGCTCACCCTCACCTCTTGTAGATTCGCCACCTTACAAGGTCTGTGCCGCTGCGGTTTGGCCCACCTCCCTGTCCACTGTGGCGATATCTAGTGGTGACTTCCTCCCATTCCTGTAAGACATCATCAATAAGCATGCTGACATAGCTTGACCTGTTCCGCATGTGCACTAGGTTTATATTCTACAAAATAATAACGTCAAATGGCACCCGTATCGCATGATGCGCGCATTCTTCACTGCTACTAGTAGCATACTTTCTTCTTGCAATTAGTCAACCTACCGCGGGCTGTCCCTTATATCTTGGGCTACGGTTAAGAGCTGATAGAGGTGCAGTTTAGCTAAAAAGCTCAAGGCAGCAATATATCGTAACCAATTGCTACCCAAATTGCCCCCAATTTTCCCATCATCCATCTCTCTCTCTTACTCGGTTCGAAGTGCAGTCGCCCTCTAACTGTGCAATGTCGATGCGAACTACCAGTCCCAAGCGTCCGAGGCGCGATAGCGATTTCTATGTTTGTGGGCCAGTAACAGTCGGTCTACGCGAAACGGAGATGCTGGGATCGGGCTCGTCGGTCCCGATACGATCGAGATATTGTCGCTCAATGGATCCCCTTCACCGAGTCCGCCGGTAGAAGAAGCTCGAGCGGTCTGTCGTTGCGTTCCATTGTGAACATGCAGTCGGCCTCCAGTTCCATAATCAATGTACCGTAACTCATTGGGGGAGTGGAGCCTCATTGGACTGAGCAGACTCAATATAGTCGGTGGGTGTATTGGGGAGACATTGCAACAGTGGAGACGAGGGGAACGGATTCGTTGCGCGCGATAAATCGGACACGGTTTTGATAGGGAAGCTGGAGACTAGGTAGGTAGCATGAAGCGCGAAGCCAATATGGGGGAAAGGCTACCTACCCCGCCAAAATAATGTGCTTCATCCATTTTTTTCAACCTTGGAGGCTCTAAAGACTATCGCGAAATGCAGTCCTAAAACGTCGCAAACAGAATCTACAGAGTCTACACACACATGATATAGAACTGGGCCAACTGGTAGCGCAGCAACTTAATAGTATAGCACTTAGTAATGCACCTGGAAGGAATAGCAAAGGTAGGCGAGGAGGATGTTTCTATTCATAGGAGAACGCAATTGAACTCCTCTGTAAGTCAACTAATTCTCGCTCTCGCTCTTAACCGTTGCACTCTACGTCAATCGTGTTAACCCGCGAGAACAAAACCCTCCAGCCAGCCCGACATGGGCCCTATAACTCTCAAACTTCTTGCTTAACTGCGTAGCGCTCAAGCTCAAGCTCAAGCTCAAGCCATACACCCACTTGTTTTTTCTCCTCGTCGATTGAGTGCAAGTCGTTACTTTGTCTTTTTCTTCTTGGAGTTGCTGGACGCGGTGTTGATCGTGGGGTCTGGGGTGATTGGATTGACACTTGGCTAACTATCTTGTATTACCACTTCATTGGCTAAACTGTAATCTTCAAGCTGTTGGGATAGTCCTGAGCATGAAGAGGCCAGTTCCGGATCCTGAGTTTGAAGTTCGGGTTATTCGGAGACTTTGGAGACTTTGAAATTCAAGTCGGCGGGGAGCATGTCGATAACGGAACAGATCCTTGAAAAGTGCTCAGGAAGCCATAAATCGTAGATATTCTGGATTAAAGTGTATGCCGTCCATCGATTATCTCCCTGTTCTGTCCTCGAAATATCAAACTTGGCAATTGGATGTCGGTAGAACGTAAAATCTTTCCCATTGATAACAACATAATGTCCCCAGACTCTCACATACTCATCGCTATGAGAGATTGAAAAGCTGTTGATTTCCTGATGAAGCTCGTCCTCCCGACCGACAAGCCGGAAGAGCTCTGTTAAACCACGTAATGCAACGGTTTAACTGTGAGCATTCTGCCGATCAGCAATGTCAAGCGCAGATGCTCCGCATTTCACTTCGCTAGTAAGGAATGGAAAGTACATGTCGTACGTGGCGGCAAAGTAGGAGCAATCTTCTAATTCGTTTCCAATAAAGGGCTGAAGCTTCTGTAGTTGTTCCCAGGTAAAAGCTTCTCGCTTGAATCCGAGGCTGTAGTCTGGTTGTGGGCGTGGTCCGTAAAAGGGGATAGCGTTGTTCCAGCCAGCGTTGGTAGTCTCTCTGAGAGTCTTTAGGTGCTTTGCGCCGCGGATTGCCAAAATTTCGGCAGGAGGAACAATAAGCTGGGCGATATCGCGGATCACTCTGGTCTCGTTTCTACCTTTGATTGATTCCAAAGTATCCTCGAACAGTTCATCTTTAAATAACGTATATTTCGGCGGCAACTGTGGCGAATTTAGAAGCCTTTGGCAAAGGGCTTTGCTTTCGGGGCGGATGCCTCCTTTGTATCTACACATGAAGCTACCGCGTTCACTGAGTTGGCCTTCGTAACGTGAATGTCTATATGGAGCGCTCTTCTGTTCCCGCGGTTGTTGGTCGCTCGGTGTTCGCGTTGAGACTGTTTCGGTGTTGATGCTAGCATCCGAACGCTTGCGGCGGAGGGAAGCTGATGATTTCTTTCTCGCTAGCACAGGCTGGGCAAGGTCTCGAAAATGGGCCATTGTGTTTTCTTGCTCCTCTGTCGGCCAGGTTCGGTTTTCGTTCCAGTAGTCAACCCGAGCCTCTGTGATTGTCTTCCGCCCAACTGGTGTGCTGGGTGAAGTGGCAGATGTCCGTACTCGTTTTGGAAACGGCTCGAGAGAAGCGAGGGGGGGTGGGACTTGGTCTTCTTCTCGAGGTCGCCTTGGCGTCGCCGCCTGCTGAACGGAGTCGGGAGTTGTCTGGATAGGATCGGCACCTTGGGGGCGCAGGATTCTGCGTCTTTGTGCAGGAGGCATGTCTTACGGGCGCTTCCCTTTTGTGCGGGCCAGCCGAGAAGTGGGTGCAAGAAGGGCGGGAGTGGGTTGCATGTGTTTCAGCCGCGCGCTGCTTGGGGTGCCAGCGCACCGTGTGGACTTTACCATGGGGGTCCTCTGCCGAGGTCCAGTTGCGAGTTGGCGCCTATTATTTTTGGCAGGAGCAGAATTGGGCTGCGGGGCTATTGGTATGGAGAGAGAGAGAAAAGCGTGACACACAGTGCGGCGCTGGGCGCTGGATATATCCTGACGCGATCCAGCTGGCAGTCCGAAACGAGCCGAGGGGACGCTAACCGCCCATGCGGCTCTGATCGAAGTAAGGAAGACGGATAATTCTTGGCGCACACGACGTTCCATGACTCGGCACATGTTCAAGATCCTAGCGCGTCCCTAGATCACGGAAACAGGCCAGGTACAAGGGTGGTGCAGGAAAGGGTGAGTAGTGCGGTTTAGTGCGCCCGAGCCATGAAATCCTATCGAATCTTACGTACACTGTAATTTACATACAACTTGGATTAACTCAGTATCGTGTATACCCACCTCCAGCCAGGGGTACAGCCTCGCAACGTTCTCTCATATTTAAGCGGTATTTCTGAATATCCTTGAGTCAACCTTGGCCCATTCTTCCTGTATTGCAGTTATTAGCTGCTCCTTTGTTTTTGGCCATCTCTTGCAAACTCTTGACTTGAGCAGCCTCCAAACGTTCTTTGGTTCCTGAATTGTATATAGATTTCTATGGCCCGAGCGCACCGAACGCATTACTCACCCTTTCCTGCACCCCCTTGTATGATGGCTAGGCACTGCCTCGTGCGAGCGATTGCTTGTATTCGCTGAGCCACACTCCCTCTTCGCATTTCCATCTACGGTGAGCTAATATGGACAAAGCAAGTCGAGCACTGGCCGAAGGCCCTCCCGAAGGCATACCAAACACATATGCTGCCCCTCGCTGCACATGGCAGTGTCCCTCCCTCCGCCTTTCATCATGCTGCCCGCGGACGACGCTCGAGAGAAGCGAAAGCCCAAAGCCCATAGTACCTCACCCCGTACGAGGAGAAAACCGTCGTCGATTTCCTATTACACATAAATGCTCTTCGACAACCTGTGCGAATGAAGTATATAGCCTCAATAGCGTTTAGTGCCACCCGCTAGCGGGTTTCGGGATCCGTTCCAGGGCAATATGGGGGTAAACATGCTACGTTTTATTAGTTACCGACACAGCGCTACTACTAGACAACTTACATAGTCAAAACTAAGAACACCAGATGTAAAGATACCACAGCCCAGGTAACCGCCTTCCAATTCCGTTTGAAAGCTGGGGGCTGAAAAGCTTCCAGTTCTTGAATAACTTCAGCCATCGTCTGAAATCTGCCATTCCAGCAATGTAGCATTAATTTGCCCAATGGAAGACGAGACACATCAGGGAACTGGTTCGCTGTATATAGTTGTTCGACATAGCGATCAGGGTAGCCTTCAAACTCGTGGTATGGAGGTTTGCCAGTAATGATTTCGTATATTGCGCAGCCATATGCAAAGATATCCGTCTGTATGCTTACGGTTGGTGATGGTCGATAACAAAACCATTGGTAGCAAGAATCTGCTGGTTTACCGTTGATACTGCAGCCTTCGAAATCGATTATCTTTAAACAGCCGTTTACTATAATCATGTTGTTGACTCCGACATCAGCGTGGACGATTCCCTTCTGATGAATGTATTGTAATCCCCCTGCAGCTTGTCTTATCCAGCGGGTTTTCGTGTGTAACGGAATTTGGTCTGTATTCCGGCCTTGGTATATTGTGCGAATAGGCTCTCCTCGTTCAAGGATTATAGCATCGGCACCCCGGCAACCTAAGAACCTTGCAATGTTGGGGTGACTGCCAAGACGGTCGTATGCTTGAAATTCAACATCGCGGCGGTCGTCTTCAAAGTATTCTTTTAGAACTCTTTTGCTGTCAATGCTATAGAGAATTGCCGACTTTCCGGCAGTGATATACTCCGCTTTTTTCGGGTTTAGTGCGGACTGGGTCATCACTTGTGTTGCATGAAGAAACGAGGCTTGACGTTCGGGATTCACCCCTTTAAAAGTCACATGTCAGGCCTAGCGCCAAGAGATTAACTATGTGATCTTAATCTGCATGCGCACCAGACGTCGCAATAATTCATGCACGATTACCTCAGCAAACCAAATCCAACAAGAATAGAGTTCAGAATAGGATTAATTGATCCTGTCTATCATCTGCCTTCTGGCTGCTACTAATATCCTTCGTGAGGTTCTTTGATTGCTCTCGTGCCCAAGGGTTGCTCTTGAGTTGGTGCGTCGCCGCAGATTCCGAATCCGCTGATTGGCTCGCCTAGCTAGTGGCGCACGTGCGCGCGTGCCGCCATCGCCATGTCAATCGCCATCTGAGTCGACTCATGAGCTGGCTCGTGAGCCAGCTCATCTGACAGAAATAGCGCCGTTGTGTTTATATTTCGTAGAAACAAAGCTGCGAGGTAAACTAACACCAAGCACGATAATTAAACCCCTAAACACCTTTGCACTCGGCACACTTGCGGCATGTGCAGCTACGGAAAATCCCTAATGACGCAAACAAACTGCCAAAGGCCTGTACGGCATAAAATAGAGACACGAATCGTTAGGAGGTGCAGTATTTCGCCAAAACCAGCACCCCACTGTACAAACCCAACACACGATCCGATTCTTGATCCTGGAGGTACTTCTTCAAGGGGTGGACCTTGCCCAGCATGTAGGGATTCAGCCGTTGCTGTGGAAATTTTTGAAATAAAGCGGGTAAGTCGTTCTCTATGCTTGTACCGATAAACCTACTCATACACATAACAGAGAGAGCGTTCTGACTAGTGGTTTATTCCAGTCACAGAAACCCCAGATACTATTACGTTATTGGTTCTATATATCAGAGATTCTACAGAGTACATTCTTAATGGCCCTTGGCCCAGGAAAGAGAGACTTGGATTAAGAAGTTTTGATCGAACATCGGAGAGAGAATCCTTCCATACAACGTGCTTGTTTGCAAATAGAGAACATTGTTACCATCTTGTCGCTGACAAGACTGTATTGAATACTTTCGATATTGTAGATCTCGCTGTATACTCTGCGGTCCAAGTTTAGCAGCGAAGAGGTTTTGCGAAAGCCATCTAACCGGTTGCCTATTGGGTTGAACTCAAGTATTTCCGAACGAGACCGAGTCATCATCGTCATCCACGACAGATATGCGGTGCATTTGTGACTTTGTAAGACCAGGTGTGCCGGGAAGAGTAGAGATAACTGAAATGGAGCATTATGTGAATGGATATGAAGAGAAGGGTTAAAGGCGACCAAGGATTGCGCGTGTCATTGGATAACCACCCCAACACCCACCCTTCGCCCGATGACCGACTTTCACACAACTCATTCGGTAAGGCCCGACCATAGTCGGCCAGCGCGTCGAAGACCATCACACGTAAGTCGCATTGCCTCAATGCTATCCTAGATACTCTATGGTCCATGATTGGTAAGCGCCCACTCAAGAAAATCGCGTCAAATGCCAACGCTGTGAGTAGCCCCGCACTTTTCCTTTAAATCATATCATGGTTAAAACAAAAGTTTTGGTAACCTAGATAGTGTCGCATTTTGGACAAGACTGACTACAATTGAAGGCTGTTTTTGATGCAAACGCATGCATTTGCCAGAATGTCGAAATTGGCTGATAGATGAGACATCTAGTTTATATTCTTGGTCATTCCCTGATCCATACTGCGCAGATACTTCTCTGAGTCCCTTTCATCGATTTCGTATGCAATCCTGATCATTTCCAATGTACATCGCTCAACGTACATTACGTCGATATGCTCCAGGATGCCTGCCAATGTTTTGATTCTAGCTCCCTTGGAGTCCAATAGTGTTGAGATTGGCACCTTGATATTCCTGCCACGCGTGTGCAACTCCCTCTCTGCATCATCGAATCCTTTCTTGTATAGCTGCCTGGTCACCTCCTGAAGAGAGACGTTCCCGCATCTAACCTGAGCCGGGAGGCGTAGGATTGCTTCGCTTTCCCCAAACACATCCCCAAAGGGAGCGAAAAGTATTGGGTAAGTGTGTTCATGCCAGGGTGCCGACTGAGCGAATTCCCAGTCGATGACTGCGATTATGTTATACGCCCCATCAATAAGAAAATTGTGTGTATCTAGATCCATGTGATTGAAGGAAAAAGGCGGTTCATTAAATTCCTTAAATACGGATGAGTTCTGCACAATGTCTCGATACACGTAATACGCCAATTGGAGGGACTTGTGTACCTCTTTGTTACGCAGGGAATGGCATTTGGTGTCAATCACAGCGGTGTAATAGTCGACAACGCTTTCGAAGGGACCAGGTGTTACTAGTCTGTCCATTTCAGCATAAGAGAGTTTTCCAATTGTGACACCATCGCTCTCAGAAAATTCGGAGATTGATCCAATCATTGGGAGTTGAACAGTTGCTAACTCCACTATGATCGCAGTCCATTGTGTGATGATATGTCTTTGTATGGGACCCTAGCTTATCAGTAGGATGCTTAATCTATAGAGTAGGAACGTACCTGAAGCTCGCAAAGGTTCCCCTCGACATCGGATAGTGTATTTCCATAGAAGCCTTCGATCAGCATGTAAGGTGCTCCAATCTTCCGTGCCCATTCTGAATTGCAGTCACCAAACGCATAAACTTTTGGTACTGGAACTTTTGGTACATGCGCTTGGACGAACCGCATTGCTGCAACTTCGCAGGCCATGGAGTATGTGTCATCTCCCGAAACATGGCTATTCGGATGCTTGGGAAGTCGCAGACGTGCAATAACGAGTGACCCATCGTCAGCCGTCAGTTCAAAACAACACCAGAATTCGCCAGCCGAGAATGGCTTGCTTATGGCCATAGCCTTGCCGAGAACAGAGGATGTGTGCTCGATGAGGGCGACCTTGTCAATGGTACTCATGAAGAGCTGCAGGCGTAATCTCAACGTTTCATCGGTCCACTTTCGGTAAGAAGTCCAACGCGAGCTCGGAAGTTGATTCGTCATCTAGTATCGAGTAGGCTCTAACACAAAGCATTCTGTAAATTTCTGGAATCAAACGAGGACATGGCGGGCGTTGTAACGTCTCAAGGCCGAGGTGGGGCAACTTGAAATAGCTAAACCCAAAGTGGACACAACCGTATTTACCCTAGAGCGTCACGTGGGCGTTCAAGTTACTTGTTTCCTGTTGTCGGATAAGTGCAAGAATCGAGACTATCACAACGAACCCAACGTTCCAAACAAAACAAACACACTCTCTTCCAGGTTTCCCTAAATCATTGTAACCCTTGCGAATAACCGTTGACTTCTGATAAACAAGCCTGTTTCGACCAGAGTTTAGGTCATGCAGCGCTGATTTGATTCAACTTTCACCATATAATCGTGATTAGATTTTGGATATTATCTTGCAAAAGCAGTGAGAAGTGCTGTGTAACTCCATTGCATTCAGGTGCTCCGAAATTTGATAGGAAGTGTAATCGTGAGCCTCTACCCGGATATAGGTTTTGCTGTAACCGAGCGACGAACAATCTTCTAAATAGCTTCATCATTAATATTCATTTTGATCAACTGTTGGATGCCTTCTTCTACCGATTCCAGGGTGAGCTTGTACAACCGAATCGTCTGGTGGCTGAGCTTACGAACAACAGATCCATTTAAAAATATCCAAATATAACTTGTTGTCGATTCTCCTCCCGAGAGCTATTAGAAATGGCTTGTATTGAGGTAAAAGGGGTGATTTGCTCGGTGACATGTGGCCTTGCACGCGTTGATGGCCGTATAATGACCCCAGACCCGGACTTCTTGGTCATTGTGAGATATCGGAAAACCGCAAATGATGGTTGACGCCGTTCTTATTCATAATTGTTAATGCAGCGCGTGCTGTAAGCCGTAAGCTGTTCGCATCTCGCTGCCACTGCGCGTTCTCTTGACAGAGTTGAGCCTCAGCAGCACGTTTCTCTGCTTCAGTTTCCTTCAAGTATACGTAACAAGGTCCTTTATAATTATACCTAAAAGCTCTATAGAACTAGAAAGCACAGTCCTTGCGGTTCCTGTCCTTCTTAACGCTATCGTCGTAGCGTTCAGAGTCCTTACACCAAAGTTTTTGCATAATACACTCCTCACTAACGCGTGCAGGCGTCTTATCTGTAAAGGCAACTAAGCGAAAATTATATCCAAGGCCATCTCCACACTCATACAAATCTAGGTTGTGGGCTAAGGCCTGTTTGGGAGCGTTTCATGCGCTGTGCAAGGCCTCGTGCAAGTGCACAACCATCACGCGGCGCGACGATAGCGCCAACAACGAACGCACGCTACTCAGCACTTAATTCAGTGCGGCAAGTTTTAGGAGTTTTTTTAAAACTTTACTATTTTTATATTTAAAAGGTTTTTGCTGATTCGGATTTCCATTTTGGGTTGTGGTAGTTGAGAATTAATTGACTTCTATATACAATTCGTAATATCGGTGGGGGAGCGGGGGGAGGATGCGGCGCAAGGGCCCTAGCACTAAAAAAAAAGCAAGCTCCTTCGTATGATCAGTATCCACCAAGGTCGTCTTCTCGACTGATCGAATTGGCTTTTGATCTACGTCATCGTTTCCTCGTCATTACGCATACCAGTTTTCAATTTCACACCCACTTTGTAGAGACGTGATTTTAAAGTAGCGCAAGAAACAGCTATTGTTTCCATTCATATTTTCTAACGAAGTAGGAGCTGGGTGGAGCCACTTTCGCCACTGGCACTAACTATTCATGGCAGAGGCTGATATAAGCAGGCTTTCCGCCCATCTCAACAATCAACTGTTTTTACTCCACTTTCTTCAGCAGCCATGTCAACAACCACTAATATCCCTCAAGGACCGACCACAGCAGACTTGGTCTTTATTACTCCCTCAGAAGATGATTCAGCACTACGGGTTGACGACAGTTTCACGAGTGAATCCGCCATGAAGGAGGTTCATTCTGTTCTTATTACCGACATCCGTGGGGACGAAGATTCCTTCAGTCTCGAGGTCCATGCATTTGAAGCCCTGCGCAATGTCGAATCAAACACCCCGGACGAAGTTTTCGCAGACGACGAAGCCATCAAAAATGTCTATTATCCAGAAGTCAGCAAGTTATTACAGCAACATCTGGGCGTGCAGGAGGTAGTGATCCAGGGCCATGGGGTTCGCAGACAAGGAAAAGACGGTCAGCAGCAGCCGATCAATTTCGTTCATGCAGATCATTCTGCCGCCGTGGCTCGCCGTATGGTTCAGGAGCATGCAAGTCAAACCAAGAAGAACCATCTCCGTGACGAACGTTATCGCATCTTCAGCGTTTGGCGTCCCCTGAATGGCATAGTGGAATCTATGCCCCTGGCCTTTGTGGCTGGCGACTCGCTGGACAAGAATGACTTATTTCCCGTCCAGTATTATTCCGATCCGCAAAATGAGTTCACTGGGCTCAGATTTAATCCAGGACAGCGGTGGTATTACTGGTCCGGAATGCATAATACCGAGCGCCTATTGCTCCAATGTACCGATTCCAGAGTGGGCTTACATGTCGCAGGCCAGACACCTCATTCGGCTTTTGCTCATATAGGATCTTCACGAGATGCGAAACCGCGAGACAGCATTGAAGTTCGAGCGCTAGTGTTTGGTTAACTATGATCATTTGACACAAAATTTCATATACAATACGGACATATATACATAGCAATTTACCTATATTAATTACCATTGTCTGTTGCGAAGTCGTCGTATGGAAGAGCACTAATAGATGTGGTCAATGAAACTGCAAAAGGGAACAGTAAAGCGGGCTATATAGAAGTGATGAGAGAACAAACTAGGATCTATTCGGGGACGCGGTCGGCATCAAGCATCATGACGGATTTGAGAAATGGCATGTAACATTGACATCTTGACCGATGTGTACTATAGCTCTGCAAGCGCTCAAAAAGCAGCAGGAAGAACTTTCCGTAGCTGTTGTGAGCACGATTCCAAGCCAATCCAGCCTTGACAGCAAGCTGCACAGGGCATCACGTGTATCGTGCCTGTATATCCTTGCTGACTTACTTTCTATTCGTCAACCACACTGGCGAACTTCTCCGACATCTGCTGAAAAAGCTCATCGTATTTCTTGCACACTCCTTCTTCATCATCTGGCAGCTCGAACTTCATGCTTCGTAAACCGTGCTGTATGTCAGAAGTGCTTTCTCGGATCTTCGCCCACTTCAGACCTTTGGAACATGCTTTTTGTGCCTCGTCGTAGAAGGTCATGAACCCCTTCATCATGTACGCGGTTTTCCACAGTGGGCAGAATTGGTCGTAATCGCTGTAGCCGTTTTGTTGCAAGAAGTCGTCTTTGAGCATCGTAGCGACATCGAGAGTAATCTTATCTGAATCATCCAACGCAGATTTGCCAATGAGTTGCACAACCTGCTCAAGTTGTTCTGAGTTTGACAAAAGCTCCTTCATACGATCTCGAAGACGAGGAATTTCTGGATAGTCCTTTTGATAGAATTCGTCGAGGACTGCTGTGTACTTGGTGAAGGATACTGAAGTGTTGATGGACGGAAAATGCTTGCGCTGGGCAAGTTTCTTGTCAAGGCCCCAAAACACTTGGACAATGCCAAGTGTCGAAGACGTAACTGGCTCTGAGTAGTCACCAGCTGGCGGAGACACGGCTCCCACAATCGAAACGGCTCCTTGTCTTTCTGGCGATCCTAACGCAGTGCAATTTCCAGCACGCTCGTAGAAAGAAGCCAGCTTAGTACCCAAATACGCCGGAAAGCCTTGATCGGCGGGCATCTCCCCTAACCTACCAGAAATTTCACGTAAAGCCTCCGCCCATCTCGTTGTAGAGTCAGCCATCATAGCGACAGCTTTGCCTTGATCTCTAAAGTATTCGGCCACCGTTACTTGTACGAATTAGATTGATCCATGCAAGTAAAGAGGTTGTGAACTTACTTCCAGTGTAGATAGACGCCTCGCGAGCAGCGACAGGCATGTTTGAAGTGTTTGCAATCAAGCATGTGCGCTTCATGATTGGCTCTTTACGACCGTCGATGGTGACGGAGAGCTTGGGAAACTCCATCAACAATTCAGCCATTTCGTTGCCTCGTTCACCGCAGCTAGGACGTATGCGTCAGCATTTCTCTTGAACCCTTAGATGCTACACATGGGGAAACATTGTGCGAGAAGGGAATTTGCTTACCCGACGTAGATGATAATGTCGCTGTTCGAAAACTTGGACACCGACTGAGAGATGACAGTCTTGCCGCAGCCAAAGGCTCCTGGAATACAGACGGTGCCACCTTGAACCGAAGGAAACAAGGCGTCCAAAACACGCTGGCCGACGATCATTGGCTCGGTAGCACTCAGGCGTTCCCGGACTGGTCGAGGGACGCGGACAGGCCATGACTGCAGCATCGGGTATTCTTTCTCTTCTCCGTTGAACTCAACTGTGAGCAATGGTTCTATGACCGTATGCTGACCCTTGGTTGCAATCTTCTTAATAACGCCGCGTGCGCGTGGAGGCATGAGGATTTTGTGCTCATCGAGCAAAGAGTTCTCGACGACCTTGCCCCAGACATCTCCGCCGGTGATATGATCACCCTCTTTCATGAGCGGGGTAAAATCCCACTTCTTCTTCCGGTCGAGAGCTGGCATCATGATGCCGCGAGGAATGTAGATGCTGTCGGAGTCTTCGGCAATCTTTTTGAGGGGTCGTTGAATACCATCGTAGATGGTGTCCATCATGCCAGGACCGAGTTCAACGGATAGCGGCTTGCCCGTCCTCGAAACAGGATCACCGACCGCAACGTTGGCTGTGTTGTCTGTCAGATGGTCTCGTGCAAAAGACGAATTGCTTGCGTACTCGTTTCCTCGTATACCTGAAGTGTGGCTTTGTCGCCTTCTATCCGAATGACCTCGCCTAGAAGCTCATCTTTGCCCACCTTGCATATCTCATACATGCTGGGACCCTCAATTTCAGCAATAACCACAGGCCCTAATTCGCGTTAGCCGGATCGGCTCCAAAGATTGTAGATGGTCGAGGACGAACCTGCTACTGAGAAGACGGTCCCGGTTGGGAGATCCTCCCCACGAGCATCCTTTGCAGCTGGCATTTCGAATCGAACCGACTGCGCACTTGAAGGGACGGAGAATGTTAGCTGCAAAGATAAGCCACAGGTGTCTGGATGACGGCAGGCGTTGATACCTTGATCTGAGAAAGAGATGGGGCCGAGAGGGAGATTGGCCGATTGAAGGATGTGGCACTGCGCGGGGCCGTGCTCAGATTAGTCATCTTTTTAGTGGATTTTTCGCACGGGTCCCAAAACGAGAAGACGCACAACGCGCCCAACTTGACAACTGCGCATCCACAAACCCGTATTCTCATAGTAAATTGTGCTTTATTGGTGATTGATTAAAAATCTGTTGAGTTATAATCAATCGAAGATGGTTTGATTTTTTGATGGGGTGGCCCATGTGATTACTGAATCCAATCACAGATGGCGGAGAGACGCGGGGAGGCGCGACGCGACCCCAACGCGTCCGGAAGAGATGGCCGACTGAGACCATATATCAACGTAATCCCAACAACCACCAACGGCGCCCAACCTACACGATCACGGCGCGAATCAAGACCGATTACCTTCTTCGACGGGATGGCATGGCAAGGAACGACGACAGACGCCGAACGCTGAATCAAACCGTACCGGCCCACCTCTAAGCACGAGCACGAACAAGACCGATCCCATCTCCAAACTAAGAACAAGGCAAAAGGAAGTTGCCAGAATCCACGCAAACTCGATGAGAAGAGGTGACCCAACCATCAGACCGGCAAAAGCTCCCGGGAATCAGGGCATTGTTGAAGAAAAAGCCACGAATAGTCAAATAGTCGTTGACGGTCGTCTCGCTAATGCGCTTTCCCTTCTGGCAAGCTTTGCTGCGTTAGCTGACATACCCAGCCTGCTGCCCCTCAACATGGTGATTGCCGTGAGACAAGCCATCAAGAAAAGGCACTAACAAAAAGACAGTATGTGATTAGCAATTCTCATGTGTAATCAACCACGTAAAGGAGTAAACTCACGCCCAAAACCATAAAAGGCAATCCTAAAAGCACTCCATCCGATGCCACAGCTTTCGCCCATAGGTTCTGAATCAGCGGTGTACTGATTAAACGTGTGAGTTCTTCCATGATAGAGAGTAGCGTGTATAGCCTTGCACGAAATTCCGCCGTCGTAAATCCTGTTAGGACGGATATCATGGAAAGCCTTGCGCCGAAGCCAGCGGCAAATACAGCAAGGCCTGTGGCAGAAGGTTAATTATTCGTGCTCTTTCCACTGGCATGCTCCCATGCATTCAAAGACAGACATACCGAGGAACATAAAACCGATGCTGTTAGCAAAGCCGACGATAAACACTCCAGCTGAAAGAAGCGCCAAACTTGTCCTAGAAACAAGTAGATCAATGCTAGTAGTAGGTCGTGTGGTAACGCGTTTGAGGTATGTAGTGGTATATGGAAGTACGAACAAATACAAAACAATGTTCATGCTGTATATGACCGTAATAAGCACTGCTGTCTAAGCAAAATGTGTCAATGACTCAATTACATGGCGAGACTCTACCTACCTTGGATAGAGGCCAATGGAATTTGTATGAGATGTATGGCGGTAAGATGTCAGATGTAGCTGACTTGAACTGAGCGAGAAAGACACAGAAAAGCGCAGCGACCATCCTTCGATCATTCAAGACAGCTTTGTAGATCTCCAGACTGGACTTTATGCTTCCGCGAAACCACCGAAAAGGATTCAGTGATACTTTCACGGCGGCATCGGGGATTGGTTTCTGTTGCTTCGACGAGTCGTGTAGCGTCTCGGGCATGAGATATAGAATGGGAAAGGACGTGGCAAGGCTTGTAGTGCAAATGAGGTACGGTAGCCAAAGGCTGTGCGCAAGCGTGACAGCCGCCAGTATGGGACCAAGAACGCCGACGCAGAGCATAGTGCAGAACATAAAGTAGAATTTACTGCTCCTTGGGTTTTAGTCAGTAAATTTTCTCAAAGTTCATATGCTATTTATCCACTAACCGAGTTTCTGATGTAGAGATATCCGCTACCATGGACAAGAGAACAGCGAAAGAGACATTGGGTCCGCCTCCAATGAATCTGAACAGTGAACTCAGCCATACAATGCTAATCGGCAGTTTATCCCATAGCATGCCTACTTATTAGCTCGGTCTCGCGAAATTATATCACAATATACCAAATTCAAAAATGACTTACAGGTCATTAGAATCCAGCCAAGGCGACATATCTCTCCGAACTCGCCTAAGAAGAGAACTAGTCGCCGGCCCTTTGCATCAGCCAAACAGCCAAATGGTATCGATAGCAACAGAGCTAGATGCGCACCGTCAGTTCCGAATTAGACGTAGGCGAAAAGGTGCGAAGGGCGAAGGGTTCACTCACTTGGAAGAGCATCGAAAAAGCCCTGCCAACCTCGTACGTGAGCCAAAGTTTGCTGGATATTTTTGGTTTTGCATTTGTCTTCGGAAACTTTGTCCTCGTAGTACTGCTGGCATACTGCCGATTCGTATAGCCTCACTGTGGGTACTGACTGCAGACTCTCCTCAAGCTCGAGCAAGGCCATAAGAAGTACGAGATAGACCATTATTGGCACTCGGGTGGCCCTCCATGGCCGCCAGGGGCTTGGAGCTTCGCTTGCGTCTTCCGGCGGTCGTTCGTCGTGACTATTCCGTCGCTGAAGAAGCGGCTCGGCTGCACTGCTGCTGTCTACATCAGTCTCGTCGCCAGCGGCTGTTGCGTTTTCGACGTTTGCGGCACAATCACGGGGAGCGGCCATGATGGACTGTTAACACCGGCTATGTCTAACTTGATGTATGCCGGAAATGCCGACAGGTAATAATTCACTCTCGTAGAGAGGGGATAGAAACGACGTGGTCGTGGTGTACGCGGCCTCGCTGCGCGCCCGCTGACTCAGAGATAGGATATCAAAGAGAGGTTGTAAAGCGACGCGAGCCGGGTTTCAGGCTTGTCGAGAGACGAGAGTGGTTGGCTGTTGCAAAGTCGTCTGCTTGAACTCTACTGTTAGTGATTGACCTGCGTAGGCAAACCCACGTAACTTTGAAGGCCCATCTAGAGCGAGCTATTGCGCAAAGGGGTAACGAGAACGCAGAAGGCGGACTGGCTCCTACGAACTCAGAGATTCGTGAATATGTCCAAGGCACCAACTCTGCGACTTCGTTGGGTGAACTTACCCCGCGCGCGCATGAACGAGGACAGCGGACAGCGGCCAGCGACCAATCATTCTTAGAAACCCCCGGACTGCTGCCTAAAATTAGTGCATTTCATCGCGCCAAGCCAAAGACAACCTTTGCGACGAAACCACACCATCATGCAGCAGCTCTCAACAGGCCTCTACGTCAGAAGAGGCGATTCGACGTGACACCTGAGATCGATCCGTTGCCCGCGAAGAGAGCCCGATTGACTCAGACGGGCACGCAACAGCCTGAAATCAAGGACGAGAAACTAAAGCAAGCGGATAAGGTATGACAACCTTCATTTCTCTCACGTTGCGTCTGCACAGACGGCCCTTTTGAACTTTGTGTATTGTACACGTCTGCTAGTATATGACTTGTAGCTGCCATGGCGGTGAGTTGGCTTGTGAAATTCAGATGGCGATCGATCGAGCATCGCACGTGCGCGCCACTAGCTAAACGAGCCAATCAGCAGGTTCCAGATACACCCGGAATCTGTAGCGACGCACCAACTCAGCTGCGGCGCATTTGACAGGAGAGCCGCAATCAGGCAACGCGCCGGCTCAACAAAAGGGCTCAACAAAAGGCAATCCTTCAGCATGAGAGTAATCAAAGAGCATCACGAAGGTTATCAGCAGGAGCCGGCAGGCAGATGATAGACAGAGCAACCAATACACCCAGTTCCACTCAACACAATCTCATCAATCTGACGTGCAATTATCACATGCTTACGATCAACCCGCGGTTCACATCACTGACCAAGTGACCCCTTCAAATCTGACAACAGGACACCGGTGCATTTGCCTCGTTCTGCAATCCTTTTGTTTTGATTTTCCTTGTTATTTCTATCGTCAATTTACCCACACCTGTTGCTTCCCTTGTTTCCTCCCCCCCTCCCAATTGATGTTCTGCTGATAACGAGGAATAATCTGATAATGGACTAATCAACGATTATGCATCAATCAATATCGCGCTTGATAAGAGAGCGGGGGAATGCAAGCGAGTGGCGAACCCAACCCACTTCAGATAACAGCTACAGTGTTTGGTGTCCTGGTGTGCTTGCATGTAGCATATTGTGTTAGTTGGTTGTGTTGGCCTTGTATGTTTTAATCTATGTTTTAATCTACAAGGGACGATCAAAAGTGGGTCAGTGCGGGGCTTCCGCTGCGGTCCGGCCCTACAAATTAGGGCGTCAACGTGCGGGGCCATTTCGCTTATGTAGGTGGTGCGGTATTTGCTTTGCGATGTTGTCGATCTCGCTATGCGTCTTCTTGGTGTTGTTGCTGTGCCGCACCATCTAGTGATGTGGAATGAGCCATGGGACCGGCCCCACGGGTCTAGCGCCATGGCATAGCGCCTTGGCGGACTGGACCTATATAGCGGTTTCGATGATCATAGATAGAGAGATAGACAATACATACCATATGCATTACCATACGCATTACCATATGCATCACCATATGCACCGGTGCCCTATGTCCCGTCTCACACTTCATCCATATCATCTGGAGATGATCAATACCAATTTCTCCCTTTTCATATTAGCCTTGCAGAAGATAACACTCAGGCAAACTCCTTAAATATCAGTGTCCCCGACCTAGAAATGGAAACACTTTGTTCAAGAAAAAAACTATAACATCTTTCATCAAACTCGACCAAAGGAGCAGCAACATGGCCATATCCACACTGGTATTCTCCGAGCACGAAGAGCGTGACGTTGCGGCTGCGAAGCTTGACAAGCTTGTCCAGAGCATCAGCAGCCGTGTCCTCTGCTCACGTGATCCAGACGTCCTAGCTGCAAAGTCCGATTTGACTGATCTGATTCCGGCTCACTTCAAGGGCGTCACGCGCTGGTTCCTCCCCATTGCGCCTTTGATGCCCTCGGATGGCAATGGACGATTCAGCGCCTTCACATCTTGCTATGCCCCCGGCGCTACCGTCACACCACGAAGGCTGGACGTTTCCATCGGTGCCGTCAAGGTCGTTGTGAGCGGTTCTATCCGGTTCCGTGGCCAATCCCTCACAGCAGGCGACTGGATCTGGCTTCCAGCCGGCGAGACTTATGACTACACTGCCGAGCATTTGGGCTCGGTGCTGTTCACCGTGTTGCCGTGCGTCGAAGATGCTGGTGAAAACATCGGTCTACCAGTCTACGAGACCTTTGTCACCTCTCGGGACCCCAAAGTGAAATCCGCCACTGTCTCGCTGCCTCACCTCGCGCAGTACGCCGAAACTGGCGAAGGCATCACCCACAACTTCTTTCCTTTCGCCCCGCGAATGCCCGCCACCCCTAACAAGGACGGACGCTTCTTCGCTTGGCTGGCACACATCGCTCCTGGAACCGACATCCCGGGTCATATTCACGAGCTCGAGAGGCTTGCCGACTACAAGCTCGTTATTAACGGTTCCATCTTCAGCAATGGCCGTGAGCTCACGGCTGGCGATTGGATCTGGGCGCCGGCGGGCACAGCTTACAACTTCACTGTTGGTGAGCGGGGTGCGTTGCTAATCGCTGGCTGGCCGCATAATTGATCCGCTCTTCCACGACCATTGGCAAGGTGAGGAAACGTAAGAGGATATTGACGAGCTATGGATCCTGAGAATGAGCCAGAGCTGGAGTTTGGATGGAGCAATTTTTAACGTCTTCAAACACGACTTGTGTCACGTGTGTCACGTGTTGGACTACACCTTATTGTAGCTAGTCTATTTTATCCACACTATATAGCTGCTGACTGGACAGCCTACTGTCCGGTCACCAACATTCATTTCAATCTATTGTTCCTTGGCTCTCACCAACCAGCTGCCCTGAATACGTCACAACTCGGTACCTCGTTAGATCGTGGTTGCAGTGTCTCGCGATCCTAATGCTAGGGCAAGATTATAAATAATTCAAGTAGTACTTAGCCCCTGACTTAGGTTTTCTGGTATCAATTGCACTACTGTTCATCGCCATGCATTGTTCACTATGCCCATGATCAGATTTATCAGGAGTGTATCTCTTCTCAGGCCAGTGAAATCATATACATGGATCTCTCGAATTATCTTGCTCCTTACTTCATGGTCAGCCCTGTCAAGTCATGTTCTATAAAATATTTTGATGATTAGTTAGGCACTAGAAGGAAGGTACAAAACGGTTTGATTACAGGGCCGACAGTGGAAGAACAATAAGCGCCGACGCCTTGCAAGGCGGCCGCGCAAACGCATGCAGTAGACATTTTCCTGGAAATGGAATACAAAAAATGGGAAATAGCAGCTGGGAATCTACATTCCACACGCACAACAGTTTCTTGTACCGTAACATAAAAGCAACCGTTTCCCCCTACTAGTTATATCTATATCTATCAGAGCTGATTTTGAAAGTGTTCAGCAAGCATGCTAACTCAACAGGGACTACAGCACCAGACAAGTGCAAAATCAAGACGAGCTGCCAATAACAACTACCAAAAACCCAACCTCCTGCGCGTTGTGCCAACAATAACCATTTTCGTCCCGATCACAGATTATTCAATTAGAACTAATAGGCAATAGGTTAATACCTTCTGCCGGTTTTTAAAGTCGATTATGAAGATGTTAGCACGTCTAGCGTTTCAAACATACTCGACAATGGTAATGTTTATAGACTCCCCTGATTTATTTTTACATTGACACTACAATAGGACTGAAAGACCTTGCCATCCAGCTCATTGTGGCGTTGCAGGCTCTGCCAATTGCTTAATCACTTCCATTCGTTGCTGGAGGCTAGTGTCGGCAACTATGGAAGGCTATGAGTCCTGAGTAAAGCCGTAGGAAGTAGGTCTTCGCCATGAGTAGCTTGTGAAGGCCCCCGATAGGTAGTAATGAATCCACAGTTCGAAAGCCTCTGGTAGATATGCCCGGTCTATGGGCGGAATTACAGCTCGGTGCCCTACATCGCCTACTGGCTCTGAAATGCGACAAGGTGAGGTGACACAAACCTACACCGGAAATGAACTAAAGAGGACATGCCTGGGTTTTAACGCTAACATGTCACGTTATTATGACAAATAATTTTATTATTGCCCGCCTTAGGCTTATGTGAACTAGAGAAACCCCCGCAACTCAATAGCTATCCTTTGTCTCCCCGTGTAAATGCAGAGGAGCTGCCTCTTCCCTGCTTTGCCGTATTTGCATCAAACCCTCTCTTCCTCTTTCCGTTTGCCAATATGACACCCAGTACAGTTAGTGGCTTGACAACCTCTGCCCGCTCGAAATCAATCACCATCACTCGACTAGTCTCCTCATTCCACAGTGTGTTGCGAGGCTCGAGGTCCTTGTGCAAGACCCCAAGATTGTGGATTTCTTGGGCTGAGCACTTAGCTAGTTGAGTAGTGCAGGCCCTGTTCTCGGTGGTGGCGTGCTCAGAGATGAGCTCGCCTCCGAAACTGAGAAGCATGATGTGAACAAGCTCACAAATACCTTTATAGTAATAAGGAGTTCCCAGGTCTATGTTTCCCAAATGAATTGGCATATAGACGCCCTGCCAATCGTCACTGAAGAACCTATGCTTCGAGGATCGATCCTCTCATGTGAGTAGATACGATACTGAAAGATTCCAACTCATCGAAGTTAGGAATTCATCTGGTTGAATTAACTATGATCTCAACCGCCGTCTCGCCTGTGTCCCACCATTCGAGCTGGATTGCCGTTTTCTTATCCGATTACTGTCTGCTGCGGTAGATGTGGCGCGTGGTGTTGACCGTGATGGTCCTTTGGACTCGCCGGTTGAGGATGCTTGCGCCCAGCTGGGGCATTGCGCATTTGCGCAGCTATGCGCTTACTTCTCCGGGGTACCTTAGTTGCAATCGGCTGATATTCGACTGTTGGATGTCGTTGTCCAGTATTGTTTGAGCGCCCCGGCCGACGGAAACTGTGAAGTAGCATTCTTGGTACGAGCATTCAGCTGCCGTTGGTGTTCTATCTTGCTCTTCGGTTTCGGCATCCCTGACCCCGCTAGGTCAAGAGAAGACCGCCTACTGGTACGGATAGGCCTTTCGGTGGAAGCTTGCTCGTTCCCAGGTGCTAAATTCGCACCATTGCCCTTTGGTGTGCGTGACGTGCTGTTTTACTAAATCGAATTGGATATTTCACTAGGCCCAAACATGCGGTAATCGTGTTTTCAAAAACGGGTTTGGAAGGGTAGACCTTGGTTCGCTCGGTTTTATCACTTTTGAAGAACGTACACTCCGAAGGACTCGGCTTGCTCACTCTGACTCTGACTCTGACCGCGGGATCTTGACAACAGTAGGCAGCCGGGAGGTGCCTTTCATCTTCTTCATCTTCATCTTCCTTCCTGCTCTAGCGATCACTCTGCTAGGGGCCTCAGCGTCTTGGGAAACCGTGAATAAGTTATTGTTTTTTGTACTGACTAGAAAGACGTGGGGCTGGGAAGGCGGGGTGTTTGCTCATCGTTGCTGACCGGATCAGGCTGCGGTTTAGACGTTCGGCGTCCGTCCTCGGCCTCAAGGTCTTCGTGCATCCAAGTCATTCCGGGCAGTTCGCCCCATGTAGGATTCCAAATCTCGTCTTCGATCCAGTTCTTCTTGGTGCTTTCGTAGGCCATGGCACCAATGTCAGTTGTTCTAGTAGACGGTTTGTATTGGAGCTCGTCTCTTATCTATTCGCTCTCCTTGGATACCTGGAAGAGAAACTGGTGGTAGGGATGAGACGCTGAAGTATCGCGTTCAGATGGAGCTACTGGCGCCTTAGTGACATTTGGTGCAGAAGCACATGCTGGCTCTTCCGTGGTGGTATTTGGCTCTTCTCGCCTCCATCCAATGAAGATATTTTAGATAGATTTGGCCTCCGGTTCCGGTGCCGCCTTTGGTTCGGGCTTCTTTTCATTACGCCAGCGGCCGAAAGGACGGAGCCCTCCTGTATTCTGGCATGAAAACCAACGGTTATCCCATGGTTTGGCTCCCTTGGGCCAAGCTGGGCCCCATTCCTCTTTCCAGGTGCCCTGTTCTACCTAACGGGCCTGGACACTGTTATGGGCGTTCGCTAGAAAGTCAGCCATTTCATCGTATGGCAGCATCTGCCTCCGCCCGTAGCGCTCTTCTTCCAACTGGTATATGATCCGTTTCCGTTCTCTGCTCGTCTGGCTATCGAACTGCCTGTACGGCGTTGATCGGAGCATGGCGCTACGCCGGGCTTGAAGCGCCGCCTCGTCAGCAACAGAAGCATTGGTAGGGCTAGCAGGCTGCGTCGTCTCGCCTAATAATGGGTAGGGTGGTGGAGGATCATTGTAACGCTGGGCTCTCTGAAGGCGAAGATGCTCTAGATCTTCCTCCAACCGTTGAAGGGCGTCTATCACATCAACAAAGCCTTAGCGTTGGCGGTTGTTAAAGAGGAACGCCATGGCTATGAAGGTAAGAAGCGGGTAGCCAAAGATTGATATGTAGGAAGATGGTAAAGAAACGAAGAGGAAAGAACAGAAGGACGGCCGCGCACTTGGCCTCGGCAATCGTCCCGCTATCTGAAGCGCTTCCTAGCCGCCGCCGTGCTTCTATTCGCGAAGACCATGTTGCAAATATTCCATCTAGCAACCATGACACTTCAGCATTCATATAGTGCTAAGGTACGAGCACGAAGCCGAGGCCTGTCTCCCTTGACGGAGATTAAGCTGCCTCTCTCTAGGGGGCCATTCTCTACAGTTCAGTCAAACCTAGATTTTGCTGTACGTTAGACACACATGGGCAGATATTATTTCTCTCCAAAAATCTCCTTTGTTAGCATTCTCTCAGATTTGATGGTCACTGAGTCACTGATGCGAGTAGAGGTCAGAATAGAATTGATTGAGTTCTCTGTCTATCATCTGCCTTCTGGCTGCTATGATATCCTTCGTGAAATTCTTTGATTGCTTTTGTGCCCAAGGGTTGCCCTTCGTTGAGCTGGCGCGTTGCCCGATAACTCCTCTCCTGTCAAAAAGATGCGCCGCCGTTGAGTTGGTGCGTCGCCACAGATCCCGAATCTGCTGGTTGGCTTGCTCAGCTAGTGGCGCACGTGCGCGCGCGTGCCAGATCGATCGCCATCGCCATCTCAATCGTCATCTGAATTGATTCATGAGCTGGCTCGTGAGCCAGCTCATCTGACAAGAGTACAATAGATAACGTATTCCTTAATATTCTAATAAGTAAAGGGACCCTCTACAAGAAGCTTAAAGGGTATTTAGTATACTTATAAGTAATAGATAAGGGCAACAAGCTCGTCAACTTGAGCGTCGCTAAGAGACAGCCCAGGACTAGTACGCTTCTTAGGACCTATCTCTGTTACCTTAAGATAGGCTACTATCTACTGCTGGGTATAGCCAGCTAAATAGAGCGTCTGAATCTAAAGTCGTTTATCGCTAGAAATATACTGGTGACGCGGTATTAATAGAGGCGTCATGACTGCTAACTGTAAGGATGTAAGGAGAGGATGCGACAAGGAACACGCGGGCGACTGAAAATCACAGATTTCAATACAAAAATACAAAGGATTTAATATAAAACAGTCGGGTAGAGAGGTATCGCTTAACCCCTGCCGCCCGGACCCACCTACACTACCTATGCCTTGTGCCATAGTAGCTGTGGCGGCTACGGTTCAGCTGAGCTTGATTGAGCAGCACGGCTATCTTGACACAATCACAACACATCTCGTCGATGCGCATTTGCCTATGTCGTCCCTGCAGACTCATTGAGGATCAGGGATACACTGTCCGGCGGATTAGACTATCATCACGGTGCTCAGAGTGCCACGAACCCTACCCACTTCGCCACGCCGTCGTGGATCAGCCCAACGTCGAGCAGTAGCGTGCGAGCCGCATCGATGCAGCCCACCGCTGCCCGCACTACCGCGTACACCAGCAATCGAGCAGATGGCGACTCGACCAACATCTACGGCGACGTTTATGGTGACGTGCATTTTCCTGGTAGAGCTAGTGGTGGTGGTGGCGGATCAATCGCCGACCAGTGCCTCCGCGACCTGCGATACACCGATCCGCGCGAAGACCGGGCGAGGATCGAAAGCGACAAGGACAAGCTGCTCAAGGACTGCTATGCATGGATCCTAGACGACGCCAGCTTCCGGCGGTGGAGGACGCAGGATGACTCGTGGCTGCTGTGGATTAGAGGTAACCCGGGCAAAGGCAAGACGATGATGACGATGGGTCTCATTGCTGAGCTGTCACAAGGACATAGGGCTAAGCCATCGTGGACGATGTCGAAAATGTTGGCCAAACTGAAGCTCAGCTCTCGGCCATATCTACTGGCCTACTTCTTCTGCCAGAGCACCCGGCCGGAGCTTGACAACGCTGTGTCAGTCCTCCGTGGGCTTATCTACTTGCTTGTCGCGCAAAGAGAGAAGCTTATGCGACATGTGCAAAAGCGGTACGAGGCTGCAGGTAGTACGCTGTTCGAAGGACCCAACGCCATCCACTCGCTGGGAGAGATACTGTCGGACATACTCAACGACCCGACTCTGCCGATGACATACCTTCTAGTCGATGCGCTCGACGAGTGCGGTACTGGTCTGTCTAACCTCTTGCGCATCATTACTGACGACAGCCTTGCGCAACGGTCAAGGGTCAAGTGGCTAGTGACGAGCCGCAACATGCCGGAGATTGAGTGGTATCTGCAGCCAGACTTGGCTGGCGTTAAGATCAGCCTTGAGGTCAGCGCAAACCACGTATCAAGAGCGGTGGTAGCGTTTGTCAACTTCAAGGTGCAGCACTTGGCGACCGTGAAGAAGTATGATACTGGGTTGCAAGCAGAGGTGCAGCAGTTGCTCCGCGACAAAGCAGGAGGCACATTTCTGTGGGTTTCACTCGTCTGCAAAGAGCTAGAGAGCATTCCACTCTACCGCACGCGGGAGGTGATGCAGGCGATGCCACCTGGTCTCGACCCGCTGTACGACCGGATGATGGCACAGATCTTGGCGCAGAAGGATGTCAAGACAGTAGAGTACTGCAAAAGCGTCGTTCGGTCGGTCACTGTGGCCTTCCGGCCGCTGCATCTTAAGGAGCTCGTTGTAGTTGCTGGCCTCCCAAGCAATCAATTTGACAACGTCCAGGGAGTCGCCGACCTCGTCAGCCACTGCGGCTCCTTTCTCACCGTTCGCCAAAGTATCGTGTCCTTCATTCACCTGTCTGCTAAAGACTACTTTATATCAGGTAACGGCCAGCAGGTGTTTGATAGCGCAGTAGTAGAGGAGCAAGGGCGGGTGACCTATCGCCTGCTCAATGCGATGCGCAGTACACTGCGGAGAGATATGTGCGGTTTGGAGAAGCCAGGAGCGCGAATACAGGGAGCGGCAGAGCGGATTAAAGACAGCATTCTTTCGCGAATCGCGTATGCATGCGAGTACTGGGTCGACCATCTATGCGACTCAAATCTTACGTCTTTAGCAAGCTCCAACGATGCACTGCAGGATAGAGGCATTGTTGATGTGTTTCTGCGGGAGAAGTTTCTCTACTGGCTAGAAGCTCTTAGTCTACGCAAGAGCGTGCTGAATGGTGTCGTCTCAGTGGAGAAGCTCTGGTCGCTTATCCAAGTATGCTCTGCTCAATTGTCATAGCGACAATCTTTAGACTAATGTAAGCTAGGGAAGAGGAGAAACGAGTGCATTGGCCGAGCTTGTCAAGGATGCGCATCGATTTGTGATGTATCATAAGGGAGCTATTGAGAACTGCGCTCTCCAGGTGTATACATCTGCACTGTTGTTCAGTCCAAGGAAGAGTTTAATTAGAAGGCTTTTTCGGTACGAAGAGCCAGAATGGATCACAATTATACCGGCTATGAGCGACAGCTGGAGTGCGTGCCTGCAGACCCTCGAGGGCCATAGCAATTTTGTCACCTCAGCAGCCTTCTCGCACGACTCGACTCGACTAGCGTCTGCATCGGATGACAGGACGGTCAAGATATGGGATGCGAGCAGCGGGGCGTGCCTGCAGACCCTCGAGGGCCATAGCGATTCGGTCACCTCAGTAGCCTTCTCGCATGACTCGACTCGACTAGCGTCTGCATCGGGTGACAGGACGGTCAAGATATGGGATGCGAGCAGCAGGGCGTGCCTGCAGACCCTCGAGGGTCATAGCAATTGGGTCACCTCAGTAGCCTTCTCGCACGACTCGACTCGACTAGCGTCTGCATCGGGTGACAGGACGGCCAAGATATGGGATGCGAGCAGCAGGGCGTGCCTGCAGACCCTCGAGGGCCATAGCAATTGGGTCAGGTCAGTAGCCTTCTCGCACGACTCGACTCGACTAGCGTCTGCATCGGGTGACAGGACGGTCAAGATATGGGATGCGAGCAGCGGGGCGTGCCTGCAGACCCTCGAGGGCCATAGCGATTCGGTCA